>PDGT01000036.1:2411270-2426547 GCA_003671415.1 Megathymus violae
CAATTAAGTCGCGGTCGATCGGTTTCGACGGCACAGTAAATACAGTCGAAAAATGGAGATGACTTACTCGAGAGTATGTCGGAGGGGTCCGTCTGCTACGGGAGCAGAAACGGAAGTCGTTTGAAGTTCTACATAGCAGTAAGCCATACGTTAAGGTAGATGCGATTTAACTATGATAAGCTAGTATTCCAAGTTCTGATTATGGTATTTGTTGAAATGCTGCGAGTAATGTAGAGAGAAAATTATTAATATTATTAGGTACTTAATATTCACAACATTACTTATATTATGTACAGCTATGGCTCTTCGATACATCTTATTTAATTAGCAAGATCATAGTTGACGTTATAGAAATTAATTACGTTAATTGATAATTAATGACTTACAATGATTAAATTAGTGATTTATTAGTAATGCAATAACTGCCCACTATGAATATTAGTTATATAATATATTGTTACTTTTCAAAATACACGCGTCCGAACAACACCATAATTGGTTCGCAGAGAGTTTATTGTACTACAACCCTCACAAGCAGTCGCAGTGGCACTCGGTGATCGCAAGTATTTGTATTCGTAAAGAGAACTCTTCGCTGTCGTATTCGAGATTCGAATGACTGGCGGTTTTTTGCACTCTAGCAAGGAAAAGGGGGCCACCCTCTGGAGGAAACGCGGGAGGGAGGTGTATATGTTCATGCATACCAGCGCAGCATCACGATATACTTACCTACCTACTAAACAACACCTGAGGTTGGCTTTGGCATTGCGGCCTCTAAGCCTCCATCGGATACGATCCCTGTTGGATAGGGGGGTAATGACTTGCGGGTGACCCTACCCGCTGTTTATAACGATTTACGGGCCCTCTAGAACATTCTACGTTTTTTGCGTCAATAGCCTCGAAAAACAATAGAACATAACGCATGTAATAAAGCAAACATGTATGCGATACTCGCCCTTTTATACTGGGCATAAGGGCGAGAAATGCTTAATGTGCTCGATGTAGTTCTAATCAGTATCTGGTTTTTATGGCCGTCGAATCTTCGCGAGCATTACTAACAATATTTTCAGTAAATAAACTGTCTGTTTTATTTAGCAGCATTACAAGATCTGATCTGTTTCATGTTATTTTCTCGAAATATATTTCTAACGTCACATGAGGTTTGACGGTCAGCGATGCAGAACGAAATCGTTGCTCAGTTACATTATGATATTAGATGGGATGATCAACACTTCTAAATCACTGAGTCGGAAAGAGTCGTTAGTTATGTGTTGGAAGTATTTATTGGTGCTTACACTTTACTATTGGAGACGATTTGATAAAAATGTTTTTTTTGGACATTCAGTTAAATAACACCTTTATTGGAGTTCTTATTTGTAATTATATATAAGATGCGCGATCATAAAATCTGAAAAATAAATAAACAAATTATACTTAAAAAAAGGCGATGAAGCGGTGGTCATTGGTCAAATGTTTTAACAGCTAACATTTTTTAAATATAAAAGTGAAAAATAAATAGAGGTTTTAAGTAGACGAAGCAGTTATCACGGTATAATAATACGAGGGTAGATAATCAAACACATTGGTAGATAATCTAGGTATAAATGCAACGTTAATGGCGGTCGGTTCTAGTATCTGATTTATAGTCCCTAATGAACATGTAATGATCACCTTATCCCTTCCTCGTATATATCTTTCTCAATGGCACATTAGGGCGAATACCTGCGATAAATATGGGGCCATTGATTGCTCTTTAGGGTCTACGCGACAAACATTAGACTGATAAAAATGCTACTAAGTCGACCAATTAATTGACCTTTTTCTTTAATAGATTAGTTTGCTCAGCAAAAAGGTGAAGGTATAATTTTACCAACAACATATACCTTAATAATTTAGATGTAAATTAAGGTAATAAGCCTTTCCCTTGTATTTCTATATGATAACAGTCAACAAACGAGCCGATGGGCCACCTGATTGGAACTGGTATAACCGCCATTGAACAAGTCAAACAACAGGAATGTATTGCTGGTAAAGAAATGTTCAAATGCTCTTAAATACTGTTATTGTAACACGTAAAAAAAGTTAACGATTTAGAAGATGGCTTGTAACTATCTCTTGTTAAATAGGTCCAGAATCTTATCGTTAAGCTCGAATATCATCGGCATTAAACTAGATGGTACAGAGCCCAGGAATCATAAAAAAACCAACTTACCGCTATTGCGTCAAGTGGTAGTCAGCAGACTGCACCATATTGCACCCTTAGAATGAAAGGGACTTAACTCAAAAATTGCAATTTAATTTTGACGAAGAAAGTTTTCAAAAATGTATGGTCATGAGTAAATTTAAGAAGACTGATGTATGAGATTTTTCCTTTTTCCCTTTCTCACTCATAATTTGGGCTCTTTTTCACCATGGGGTTTTAGAGTACGCTTTTTTAAGTAAATTTATAGTAAAATCTAGAATTTCAGGAATTTTGAGTTAAGTCACTTTCATTGTAAAAGCGTATGAAGAAAGATGGTGGCTTGAGCTAAAGTATAGACTACTCTTCGAAAATGTCGGAATTAAAAAAAAAACAATTGCATTTTACAAATACTGTAATTTATTTCCATTAGTAGCATGAGATTCAATGTTTTCTGCTAGTTCAAATTGAATTCAAAGTATAAAAATAGATCTGTTTACAAATCTTATGTTTACTTACAGCAACGATAATTCATTTATAAGTCCAGACAAAGTACAAATACATTTACTAATACCATGGTAGCGATAAATTGAGCTCAATGACTAAATACATACAATTGAACAATGCTTACAATGCAATAGAGTTATCGCGATTTAATATTTTTATTTATACCGTTAACAGAAAGATCATAGAAATTTTTAGGTTTCAGAACTTCACAAATGATAGGTAAATACTAATAAAGTTCAAGTTTAAGCTAATAATTATTCCGCCTGCATAAAGTTTTGCACTCGATTTTAATAGGTAATCATAAAAGTTTACGGACGAGCGCCTATGTATAAATTTAGCCTCTAATTGTGGAAGTTGAACAAAATTTGGGCAACACTATGGCCCTCTGAATATTTTAGAGATATCGTAGTTGGGTCAGCGGTAAATTTTCCATTAACATTCCCGAATTGATTTTTATAGTTAGTAACAAACATCTATTTAATGCGGTGTGTTATTTATATTCTATGTTCTACTTAATTAAGTGTAAAGAAAAAAAGAATTAAGCTTCAAATTATTACCGGCTCTCTGTAGGTTACATTTTTTCCACATAATTGATGACGCCTACAGTCTACTCGATCACACGTCTCCCGTGAGCTTTGTTGGATATACTTATAGCCGATCAGCACTTAGTAACACATATATGCATTCAGTTAGTTTTGAATTAAATATTAATAATTATTAGTGAACCAATATGAAACATACCTGCAAGTGTCCAATCTGTTCAAGTAGCATTAATTCGTGAAAAATATTTTTTTCCCGATTGTAATATTATTGATGTGTCATTTCAAAACAGCAATAGGTGTATTTCTATGATTTTTTACATAATATTTATATCATTGACGAATAGCAGAAGGAAAAAAGTACCCAAATCGACCCCAGCAATTTACCTATTGTAGTAAATTACTGCAATAATAGCATAATTTACGGTTTGTGTCTTATCACACAAACAAAACGCGATTAAGCCATGTACCTTGTTTGTGAGGCCATAGTGATTGAGTTTAAATAGCAACCTTTATTTTATTTATGAAACTCCCTTAAATAGGTTACAAGGGTGAACTTAATGTCTAATCGCATTCTCTCCTAGTTGGCACCGGGGTCATGGTAAAATCATAAGGTAAGCGCATATAAATCTATTATAAATTAGAAAGATAAATACTAACCATTTATTATTCGAAATATTAGTACTTGTATACCATAAAATAAAATTAATAAATAGGTATCAAGATACAAGATATAACATAAATACTATACTTTCACAAAAATGATGCCAGTTGAACAAATAATCGTTCACTGCAGAGCTTTAAAGAAAACGATAACGCACTAGCTTATTTTCTTATTCCATATAAAGGTTACTAACTACTTGAAGGTTGTACCGTGTTGCGGGAAGTTTGACTTGATCTCAAGGCTAAGATAGGAGGAACTTCATACGCCTCAAACTAATGCACTATAATGTTGTATGTTTTAAGTAGGAGCTTCAAATAATAAGAAAATTACCAGGTGTCAAATTTATCTATTACACCGTGAAAATATACTATAATTTATAAATGAATATTGACGTGTAAAACTCGACGCAAACCCAATAACGTCAGGTTGGAAAGTATTTGAAGAATAAAATAAACTACTAAAATATATCTCTTTTCTGAACTTGTTTAGTTAAATGTTACAAAATTCATTAAGAACTAACTGGCCATTCGCAACTTAATAATTAATCTATTTAGATAAAGTTGAAACAAACTTTCATTTCACGTTAATAAATCTATAGCTTGGTAGTAAGTTAGAAATAATTTATGCTTAATATTATACAATTGATATA
This sequence comes from Megathymus violae, assembly GCA_003671415.1. Lineage (NCBI taxonomy): Eukaryota > Metazoa > Arthropoda > Insecta > Lepidoptera > Hesperiidae > Megathymus > Megathymus violae. Next base: position 2,415,806 of record PDGT01000036.1, read on the forward strand.
TTAATAGTTTGTAATTGGTCTTTACTATTTTTTAATCCTATAGCTAACTCGTTCCAGTGAATAAATTCATACATTTATATAAAAAGATACGTATGGCATTAAAAAGAAACTGATAATAGAAAATATAACCTCAAATCAATAGGGAAGATCAACTATTATTCCGCGCAAAACTAGAATAAATATCGCCGTATAAGAACCAGATGAATATATGTACAAAAAAGTTAAAAATAGTTTTTTTTTACAAAAACATACGAAAAAGAAAATGGTTATATTTTATACTGGCAGCCTGCCTCGGCTTCACACGGGTGTTCTTTATCAATAGTTTCCGTAGCATATGCGATGAAAGAAATTTTTAAGCAAATTTTTTTACACCTTGGTTCACGTTACTGAAGTTCTAGCAAGGATTCCTTATTTTTTCTAGTAATAAATATAATCTATGTTATTCAGGGTAATGTAGCATACTAATGGTGAAAGAATTTTTAAAGTCGGTTTAGTAGTTTTTGAGTTTATTCGTTACAAACATGTAAAAATACAAAGCTTTCCTCTTTATAATACTAGTATAGATGTATTTTATGCCATTACATTTTTATGGAATTAGTACATACTGTGTTCGTTGGATAATTACATCGTTGTAGAATATGATAAAGGACTAACACCGACGCGGACAAATTCTTCCAGCTTTGCCGTGCGATCAATGAATGACAACGCAAAACCATCCTCCGTACAGCCGTTACGATCACGACGTAAGGATGGATATTCGCCACACGTCGAGTTGTTCGATGGAAGAATGGCGATGGGGTAATTATTTCGAACAATTCTTAAGTTCACTCTCCAAAATGTTCCTTATAGAAGACGACGAGCTGGCAACCCTGCGCCTGTGGTTTTGCAGTTTGGTTTCATGGAATTAGTACATTGTTCTTTTTACAATTACATCGTTGTGGAATATGATGAAGGACTACTTTTCGTACGGTTATGCAAAAAAAAACATTTTTAACATTTTCTAGATACGTTCATCTGGTGCTTATACCACAATATGTAGTATACAATTAGGCAAATAACCATGATGTGGGTTAACGGAGTCTAAAAATCGATCAAATTTGAATCAGACTCGCATAAAAGGGTTCAATGTCGTAAATGCATCCAGGAGTATTTTTCATTGTCAGTAAATATTAAAACACTAAAAAATTTGGTATGGGGTTTTCATAAATCATGAATAAACATCTATAATCCCGTAGTTTTTCCACAATTTTAGGCTCAATTGTTTTGGAAATAAGGGGAGAGGGAAATGTAAATTTCAAATATTAAATTAAAATATGTTTATTACCTTCATGCCATGCTTTTTTATTTGATATATCACATAATGCTTGAACTCCTTTTATTTTCTAATTTACCTCCAAAATTTAACCTCTAATATCCTCATTGAATCCCCTTTGTGTACCAAATTTTAACTTTTCCCCATTAAAATATTCAAAGAAAATCGGACAAAACAGACAAAGGCGCAAATGATCCTTCTTCACTTCTGACTTCACCTTCCTTTGACATTATTAGAAAACTTTCAAGTCGTGGATTGTAATTTTATTTACCTTTGGATGCCAGGATTCAACAACACCAAGTTCGCTTTTTGAAGCATTATCACCATTATACTAGATTGTGTCCATTTTACGTATGCTATTGTCATTATAACCAGCTTACAAGGAAATTAACTATCTATTAAAGTTGCCAAAACAATTCGTAATTCCAACGTGCGGTGACTGATTGGATTTAAATAGGACAAGTTCTGCCTGTTCCTTCTCCTCAATGATAAAGTACCTTATGGAAATATTAGTAGAGGCAAAAATGAAAAATACAAGTATATGAGAAAATTCTTTGATTTTGAGATTCTGTTTCTTGTCTCATGTGAGCTGTAGGTCTATTGTTATTGTTATTATAATATTAAAATTGCGTATTTTGTTAAATAACCGTAGAATTTTAACATAAATCAATTTATGACAGGTAAAATAGTGAAATTAATAAATGAAAATAAAAAATGCGAACCGATACTGTTTGTTACTGCATTAATTAATGTATGTGCGTGTAAGTGTGTGAGCGTATGAGACTGCGTGCGTGAGTGCGTGAGTGCCTGTATATGTGTGATAGAGACACAGAGTCTGGGTTCGAAGAGAAATAATTTGGCTTTGTTCTTAGAATGACGCCAGGGCCATAGTCTACCGTGGTGGCCAAATCTGAGTTGCCAGACTGCTCAAACTTTTGACAACATCATTGAGAATTTTTTACGTTCACTATGAATCGTGCTAAAATCGGCTACTGTTGTATGTAAGGTTAAATATTTAGAGGTAGGTGCAGGATTCAAATTTAGATTCCTCAAGCTGGATATCGTTGAAACCGTTAGGCAACGGGATGCTTTATTAATCATATTAATTTATCTTTAAAGCTTTAGTCTTCAGAAAAGGACAATAAACAATAAATCATTTAAAATAAAATATCCATTAAATGTAATAGAAGTAGATGTAATAATGTAAACAAGGCGTAATTTTCCAAGGTTCCAGTGAGAATACTGTGCTGAAAAATGATACAAAGAGATGAAATGTCTTTATTTTGTGGCCCAATGAGGGTCATAACTTCATTCAGCTAAGTTTTTTGTTATAAGGAAGTCAGATGATTCTTTGAAGGGCCGTTGAAAATTTAATATGGAAAAGAAAAATGTCTCAATACTCAAGGGATCGTTTAGGGCGAGCGAATGGCACTAAAGTTGTGCCCTTGTCACTCGCTTGCCTGAACAGAGACGCCCTTGGCATTATTAGTATGCAAATTGATTGCTGTGCGATTTAAATAGTTTTAAAGTCTTTGAATAATTGCCAGAGAGTATGAAAACTGTTTAAATCCACTTAATGTTTTTCATAGCATAAATTTACCTTGATTCCATCTGATGGTAAGTGGTGATGAAGGCGAAGATGTTGATCGCACTAACTTATAAAAGCCTGTTTACGCTCCTCTTGAAGACTCCCACATCTTAAGTAGGCGGGAACACCGAGGCGGGTAAATTCTTCGAGCTTTGCAGTGCGCACAATGAATAACAACGCAAAGCAGCCGTACAGTACGTTTACTACTTAAGGATGGTTATCCGCCGCACATCGAGTTGTTCGATGGAGGACCGGCGATGGGGTAATTATTTCCAACACTTCCTGCACTCACTCTGCAAAACGTATCTTAGAACACTGAGAGGCTGGCAAACCTGCGCCTGTGGTTTTTGCAGATTGGTTTCCACCAGATCTGGGTCACCAATGAGCCTCCATGCATGCCTTTTCATCGAGTTCAAGGCTGACTGGTGAGATTTGGCAGTGTCAGCCCAAAAGTGACAAAAGCTGTTTCGGTATGAAGTATCACCGCACCTTCGCAAGGACCCCCAGTTTTCTTTGGACTCAATAAACCGAACAAAGTTAATGGTCAAAGGAATTTTAAATATGTATTAACAATTGAAGACGGTCAGTGCATTCAAAGAATACATTTAGAAAAGTAAAAGAAAAAGTGAAAGGATTCCTCTTAGCGGTAAAGAGACACGTTTGTGTTTTTGTGGCGTTGAACCTCATTAGATTGGCATTGCTTCATTCGGACACTGCAGGAAGTATGAGATTCGTACGTTCCACCGTGGTCTCTCTTTCGACCTTTTTTTTAAATGTTAATAACCGTCAAACGAGCGACGAGCCATCTGATGGTAAGTAGTCACCGTTTGCCATCAACATCAGCAAGAACAAAGGTGTCACTGATGCGTTGTCGGCCAGGAATTCAGAAGAAGGCAAGAAAGAAAGAGTTTCTAGTTTAGCTTATGTTTTAGTAAATATTATACCGTAGTAAATCGAATTTTATTTAAAATACAACGTAATAAAGAGCTATAATCAACGAAAGAAATATTTAATTGTTCAGGATATATCGGACGCATCAGCCCTAAGTTATTCTTTTCGGGTTGTAATAAACATTACTTTCAATTCGTCTTATTTGCATCCTTTATTAAATTCAAAAGGTAAAGTATCTCGAAGTCTTTCTATTACAACGACAAAGGTAGTGTGTATAAGTTTTGACGTTTTTATTGTCCATTTCTACCGCAAGTAATGAAATTAGCTGAGGAATAAATTTTCAGCAAAAAACAGAAGCTTTATAGGATCAGTCGCATTTATGTCTTTCAGTTTACGAATGTCTTAAATTAAACTCCTGAATTGAAAACTCCAGATATGTTTAGTGGTAGGTGACCTATAATTTTTAACATAAATAAATCGACACTACGTACGCAGAAGTTACATGGATTACAGGACAGAGTTAAACTCATTGAAGCGAATAAGGTGTATAATATCATCTTTTACTTGTTGTTTACATAATACCAGACTTAGTTTTTGTACTGTCGTTACTTTAGAATATTTAGGTTAACATTTTTATCGTTTCAACATATGCTTGCAAATGTCAAGTCTTAGTGTCTGTGGTCGAAGAAATAAAATATTAGAGTAGAGTGAATTTCATACATTGCATAATACATTGGTCACACTAAAAGTTTCCGGAATTGGCCAATTACATAAACAATATTTAAAAAGTTATTACTACCTTTAAAAATGGAACTCTTTAGCCGTAGAATACAAGTTATTTCAACAGATTGTCAAATGTTTTCACAGTGTGGTGTCATTTATAAATTGCGTGATTACAATAAAATGGATTTAACTCGGGAAAATTTTCGTTGCATGATATTTTATCCGGACATCTTTGGACATAAGAATGAGTCAAATGCAGTCAGTCCTACATAAATATTTGAGTGTGAGAAAGCTGTGTTTTCGATGGATCCCACACAATTTGACTGCTCAAAAAACGGACCGCTTCACTTGGTGCCATGCTATGCTTGCCAGATACAACGAAGGAGCTTCAAATTTGGTGTGGGACATAGTAACAGGTGATAAAACATGGATTTATAGCTACGATCCCAAAACAAAGCAGCAACCGAGCGTATGGGTCTTTCGAGATGAGCCGAAACCAACCAAAGAGGCGCGCGTGAAAAGTGCCTCAAAGCGGATGATTGCTTCTTTTTTTAATAAAATTGGACACGTGGCGACTGTTGCTTTAGAAAATCGTCGTACCGTGAACTGTACTAGTAACTGGTACACTACCATTTGTTTACCGGAATTTCTTGACAAACTCCGTGAAAATAACGGTAAGCGCCGTATCATCTTGCACCAAGATAATGCAAGTTCAAACGGCCAGACAGACAAATGAGTTTTTGAAGGCGAAAAACGTACAACTTATGAGTCATCCAGCATACAGTCCTGACTTGACACCATGTGACTTTTTTCTGTTCCCAAAAATCAAGAACCAATAACGCGATCAACAGTTTTCATCATGTATAGCTATTTTAAACATTCCAAGGTACCATACCTTTACATTTTTTTATACATATATAAAAAATATATTTTTTAAGCTTTCCATTTCTATTAATAAGCTAGATCTTATTTTTCTTTTTGTACAGTAGTAGGCACCCTAGTGGCTTGAACGTCACGTCCTGTCGGTCTTCTGAACGGTTACGGATACAAATACCTGTTTCTTCATTTCTTAATCCTCAGTATATGTGAAACAGGGGAGGAAAGTTTGATCAAACATGAACTATTGTAGTAAAATTGTAGAGAGACAATTTCGTTAGCAGGTACTTTTTTAATCTTAGAAATACTCATTCATAAGCCCAGTCTAAATAAGAAAATATTACAATGCAACTATGACATGTTTTGTTTTTTATTTATTTTTTGTTTAACTTTACAATTTATTGATTAAATCATTAATCACGCACATTTAAAATGTTTTATCACAAAAGCGCTCTAAAATCTTTTAATCCATCACATAATGTTAACAGAATACTAATTTTATAAAAAGTTTTTTTTATTAATAATCATGAAATTTTTAATAAAAACGAAAGATGCACACATATATTACGAAAGCGTCTATCCAATTTTAAATCTTTAAGATGTTACGAACTATGAAACAAGGTGGGAGATGTAAATTTGCATGAAAGTCCGTCAGTTTTGTGAAAGTAGTGAAAGTATGCGAACATTTATTACTAGAGCGGAATCGTGGAGTTTGTTGCAGACATCCTCAATTACACCTATGTGTAATTCCGATCCAAGGCAAGCATTTAAAAGAAATAGTATTCATTATACCGAAAGCAAAAATGAAAGCGATATTCAGAGAATATCTTAAAAAGTATAAACAGGTATAAGACAAAGCTTCAAGTAAATTCACCTATGTGATTTTATAGTTTAACCACGTTATGGCATTAACCGAGAGTGGGAAACGAAAAATGACTAATCAAGCTACAGATCAAAATATATCAAGAGTAAGGAATACGTTTGTACTGTTATATTTATAAGCATAGCAGAAAAAGACCATTCATTAAATATATATTTTTTTTCTATAATTTAATTCTTTTTTATTGTACGTATAATTTAAATCTTATTTCTTATTTATTTATGAAATGGATAGCGTAAAAATCAAATACGAATCAATACAAGTGGATACTTGTCATTTCGCGCAGATGACATTTGGTTTGAGGTGTTCAGGTTCGCGTCATTCAAAACACAGTTAAAAAACTTTATGTAACCTTTTTTCTTACAATCTATTTTAAAACTTAACAATATTCGTAGCAGTTCTCACGTTATTTAAAAAAATAAATACGTATTGATCAACTAACCTAAAGCCTCTGATGTTTTTGGATTTTATTACAAGTCATACTACGGTAGGGTAGTAGTAGGTAGTAGGGTCCGCCAAAAGCCATCAAATTAAAACCAAATCTGATAGATAGGCAGAAATGCGCGTGATCTTCCAACGGTTCTATTTTCACCATGTGTAGGTAATACAAGATTTAAATCAAATTGTATTGCACCTACTCGCCATTAAAAGATTTACATTATGAAATTATCATTCCTTGAAGGAATACATCGTTTTATTATTACTTAACTGTACATTAATTTGAAGAAGGAATAATGTACATATATGGCAACGACAAACGATTTCAAGAATAGTGCTTAGGCACGTATGCGTAATTATAACATTCTTAGTCGACAAGGCAGGAACATCTCCACTGACACGTTTGTTCCATTGTATAAAGGACTTCCTAGGAAGTTTTCATTTCGTTTATGTCAGGTGAATTAAATTAATATTCGTTATGATTATTTTTTTTAACTTTTCACGTCGTTGTTCCGGCAAATTTCTTTCAAATCTAGTCCCGGAAGACAAACGGGCAAGAATCTCCCAAGTAGAATATAATTTTTTTCTTATACATCGTTACTGTTTTCAATACGATATTTGGTAATGTGGTCACCTTCGTCCTACATTAATATACATATATGTTTACGAAGTTTATATATACGAGTACATAATACATATTAACAAACATTTTTTTATATTATGTTCATATTTTATATACATTAACACAAACATACATATTACATACACTCACACTATCATTACACAGGTTCGAACCTAGCGCGCCACTACAATCGCCGAGGTTTTCCGACGCGAACAGCGGCTGGCGGTTGCGCGGCGGTTTCACTGCTCTCCGCACCTAACATGCCCTAACGTGAACAGGCGGCGCGCGCGTTGCTCAGTTCGCGTTCGCTACCAGATGTTCGCTTGCTTACATCCAGCGCAATACCCTTGTCGCTTAATCGCTCAACTATAGTATGCACACTTGTACTTTCGCTGTGCTTAATATTTTTTTGCTTGTGTTTTAATGTTAAGACTGTTTTCTGTGCTTTCAACCTTCTGTCACTCTCTCTACTTATGTTTTTTATGGTTGTTTTCCTGTATTGTGATCTTTCGTATGGTTACAAACTGATTGTTACTAAGCATGTGAAACTATTTAAGTTCGGATTCCTTCTTTCATTGGTTCCGTTTACTTGCAGGCGCTACACAAGACCTAGCTCATCTAGGACACCACGCACCCAACATAACTTTTCTCCCATATTTTTATATCCAAGGCATGTCCTATCTTCGTCATAAGATTTTTTTTGACATGAGTTTCATTAAGTAGTTTGACAGTGCTATGAATTCAGACACTTCGCTGCTGTAAACCTATACCTTACTATTCGAAATAGTATTCGCACTGGGTAAAATGTGTGTAGAAATTAATATGGTTAAGGTTTACGGAATTTTAACTTTTTGTTGCATCAAATTTTAAATGAAAATGAAAAAAATAAGGTTCTACAATACAATCGTTGTTGAAGATAGTGGCAAAATGATTTACTTTATTTTATGTTAAAAATACTGGTAGAGTTTACACGCATTTTGTTATAGCATAATATATGAACTCCGCTAAACCTTGCAATTATTCTGAACAAGTATGTGGTTGAATCGTTTGTCAAAACTATAAACAATTCAAAAAAACTAAGACAAAATACATGCTCTCTCATGTCTTTGTACAAAAACTATGAAACATGATCTCGATACGTCACTATGAATACAGAACTCTTTTTTATATTGTACATAAATATTTTACATGTTTGGAAACTGTTATTCGATGGAGAAATATTAAATAGGAAGGAATTATTAAAAGAATTATTAAATTCCTTAAAAGGAATTATTATCTTACTTGTATACATAATCACCTGATATAGTAACCGATTTTGTCATATAGTGAAACAGATGATTGCATTTGATTTTTATTTATTTGTAAATGGAAAATATAATCAGATATTATGTGTATTAGAATTAAAATTTGCGTACTTTTTTATGTTTGATAAGTCTGCGTTTGTAAACCAAAATCTGGGTAGATAATCGAATAAAATTTAAAATTGTGCTTTTGTTTCTGTGTTCATTAGGTGAACGAGGTATTTATCATACAGGGAGCCTTACGATGAACATAGTTTTTGATAGTACGGATCAGACTACGATATACGGATGGGAATACGGATGGGACTAATAGATTCCAGCCTTTCTCAACGAGAATATTATAAGGAACATATTACAATTTTCTTATAATTCATTTTAAAAAATCATACAAGAATGTTTACTAAAATCGGATTATAAATGTAAATTTGTCAATCGTATTTTAATAGTGTTATTTTCATAGATTATGATGCAATCGTTTTACGTTTAAGAACATTGTATTTGTTAGTAGAAGCTAGTTTGTAAAATTGTACTGTTTTTTATAGAACCTTTTTACTAGTATTGGAAAGGGATTATTAATTGTTTGATGGGTGAGGGTTATGTTTCCAAGTGTCTGATTGAGATCTATTGTAAACATATAGACTGATATACTCGCATGTTTATAAAGCAGTCAATAATAAGGAAGACGAAAATGAAAGCAAATGAAATAAAAATAATGTCGTTTCTTTAAAAGTTACGTTTATTCATGTTTCAATAATCGAATTATTAAATCACTGAACTAAATCCTTATGAAGGAGAATATTTCATTTATTTTATAACTACTCACTTTGGCATTTGAAAGCGTTCTGATGTAAGGTAGAGAAATAAGTTAGTTAACGTAATAAATAGAAAAATCATTTCTAAAATTTTTCAACCTGACTTGCTTTAAATTTGGTAATGTTTGGACGACTGACTCAATGCATACGGAGAATACATAATTAGACAAACTATTGGACGGCTGGGAGGGAGGAGTGAGCGTAGGGGGAATAAAGATCACTAATCTGCGATACGCGGATGACACTACACTTTTAGCAGCTTCTGAAGCAATAATGATATAACTACTGGACCGAATAGAACACATGAGTGGCGAACTGGGCTTGCAAATTAACAAGGAGAAGACCAAATTGATTGCGGTTGACCGTACCAACAAACTGGAGCTCACTAGGGCATTAAACCTTGAAAAAGTGAACCAATTTAATTACCTTGGCGCCATCATCTCCAACACGGGCTCTTGTGGGTCAGAAATCTGACGCAGGATTGGAATAGCCCAGGGAGCTATGAGCCAACTAAAAGGAATATAGAAAGACAGGAACATTAGGAATAATACCAAATTGAGATTGATCCGACCATTGGTAGTTTCCATATTCCTATATATAAGGATATATTCCACAATACGGTGGATTTGCTGAGGGCACGAATGTTTGGTACGGAAACCGAACTGATGTGGGATTATTAACGGTTGACCGCCTACTGGAAAGAGAAGGTTCTTCAGTCTTGTCTGTATAATACGTTCGAATACTTTTCCCATCGCCTTGAGGAGACTGATGGGGCGGTGGTTTGACGGTAATTTTAACGGTTTCCCGGGTTTAGGGATACCTATAACTATTGCTTCCTTCCAAGCGGTTGGAAAGAAGCAGTGATGCAAGCAGGCATTGAAAATGATTACTAAAAGGGAGAGAACCTGCTCGGGGAAGTGTTTGAGCGCGACGTTAGAGATGCCGTCGGCTCCTGGTGCTTTGCGGGGTTTAAGACCCCGGATGATGTCTTGGACTTCGTCGACGGAAACGACGATGGGCTCAGCGGTGTTTGGGAGTGAGTTCTTTTTACGGACCTCATCCTCTACTGAATCTATGTGGGAAGGAGCGCATGGTTGCGAGCTGGGTGTGCATTGAGAAGCAATGCTGTCAGCGAAACATTCGGCTTTGTCTACGTCTTCGAAGGCGATACTGCCATCGGGGCGAGACAAAGGCGGGGTGAGAGTTGGGGCGCCTACTCGGAGGGCTTTCGCCACCTTGTAGAACGCCTGATGGGAGGGTTTGATTCCCTCCATGAGGGAGTCCCAATTGGAGTTCCTC
>PDGT01000036.1:2427054-2444265 GCA_003671415.1 Megathymus violae
AGACTCGAGAACGAAACGACAAAATCTAAAAACAAAGATAGAATGAGCGAGACTACGAAAACAGTGACTATCCCTAGCGGAAATAGCCACTAACCGTCACCCTGGGAAGGCCCAGTGAGGTGACTGAGAAGCGCACCGGGTCAACGCTAGCTGGCTTCGTTGTCACCGTTAGGTATCCACTAACTCAAACGCGAAACGAATACTTATTTGATGCCAACACAAAATGACACTAATAAGGCAACAATTAAGTCGCGGTCGATGCGGTATCGACGACACAGTAATGCAGTCGAAAAATAAGATGACTTACTCAAGAGTATGTCGGAGGGGTCCGTCTGCTACGGGAGCCGAAACGGAAGTGTGCGTCGTGTCAAGACGAGCGCACATCGTCTTATATATGTGCTTGGCGGTGACTGTCCGCCATCCCCTCCTCTTAACGGATGTGACGTCACTTTGCTGCTAACAATATATTATTAATAACAACGTAGTGACATCGCAAAATGTAAGTAAATGTTTACCGTCGTCGATTGTCATTTACAAAGTAAACAACATCGATAAAGTAAACGCTCGTAAATTAGTCACTGCAGACCCTGCTTTGATAATACTACGGAGCTAAACGCTGAACTAATATTATATCGTTGAATTGATCGCTATGAAAATTGGTATACATAGGTAACGGGGCACTAATAATATTCTAACGCTATTCACTATGTCGTCATTCACAATTAGGTGCCGCCATTGCTATATGTACATAACAAGAAGTAGTTTTTTGTATTTTTCTTTTGTTTATGAGCGAAGATTTGAAGATCCATTCTATATGATGCAGTTCATTTTATTCACATATAAATAAGATATTATTGAACGCCTCATTCATTATAAATCATGTAGTATTGGAAATTATATGTATGCAAGTGTTACACTGGTTAATATGTATTAGACTTATGTTAAACGCTTAAAAAACTAAATGTAATCAATACACGTTACCAAATGTAAGATAAGTGCGAACTCATATTGTTGTAAATAAGGAAATGATTTAATGATTACATTCAATTACTAACTACTAAAAAAATGTACAGATTCGACCTCGTTACAATTTAGTTATTTCTATAAATTTTACTAAACATTAATAATCGGTCGCTATTTTAACAAACAAAGCATATTGTGATTCCACTTTAATTGCTCTTCGGAACAATGATTCAGTGACTACTTAATTGTTTTTGCAGTTTGTATTGTCCTAATTAGAAACAAAATTGCCGACGGTATTGACCTCTAACATATTTACAAAAAGTTTAATTAGTTATGTAGAGAACGTACCTACCTACCGCGGTACGGTGTGCAAGCAAAATAATTAAAATATCCAAAGCTACAGGCACTACGTACTGCGACTGCACTCAAACATAAATTTGTTTTCTCATTTTATTACTTCATGAAAAGTATAACAGTAACGTTATGAAGATGTCTATTATAATAATTTCAATATCGTCTTTTTAAGGCTATTAATATAAATAACGCAATTGATAAGAAAATTTGACATAGCGTGTCATGTACTGCTAATTCTTTTCATAGAATTAGCAAAGCTTACATTTATAAATAAAATAATATAGATATCTAATAAAATACTCCCTATACAAAGCAGCTATTGCCAATCCCGAGCATAAAGTATACACGCATAGAGATAAAAAACCTGTTGTTTTCAGATAGGTTGAGCATATTTTCACGAAAGTGGGTTCAATAGTTACATTTTTATAGCCAGAACTAACAATGCGGCTACATGTTCGGCTTTTACGAGAATTCCCGTCATGAATAACTTTATTCTAGTTAATAAATGGAAACAAAGGAAATGGCTTTATTGATGAATTAATAAAAAATTCCGATCCACTAAATGGGATTCGATCAATCAACGGCCGTTTAGTTCTGAAAAGCAATAAAATATTTTTATATACACGCGTATAAACATTAATACATTGGTTAAGGTTCGTTTACTTTTGGAATGACGTTTGATTGAAGTCATATTTACACAGCAGTTGCATCTTCCAAAGCGATGGTTCATTACTCTATAATTTGGGTCGGATAGATGGTCACCGCCATCCATGCAAATTTGAAACTTGTGACTGAATGTGAGTCGAAACTGATTCACGGCAATGCAGAACGTGGTTCTACTGACTTCTTTATAACCATAGAAGCCGGAACTCACGATATTTACTCTACAACAGGGATATATTCAGAAAACTCTGTTACTGATTGTTTCTCACCTTGCTCCTGTCTGCGCACGTATTTTCTGGTCGATATTTATGATTGAAATAACCCTACGAATAATACAATGAGTGTTTTTATTATATTCGTTTGCCATGCATGTTAGCGATTTCAAACGCATCGCCAACGGTCTACCGGTGAAGATAGAAGCGTGGGACCCGCGTATTACCGCAACATTTAAGATTACAATCGGAATACGTAAAAATATTTTATAGTTGATTCTAAAAAGAGGCTGATAGACGGGAAAAACTCTACCGTCAAGCATGGAATTAAACTAGTGGTACTAGATCCCAGCGACTTATTATTGGAGGGGCCGTGTTCCATATCAGGAGGGTGCATCACGAGCAAGGTCAAGCCCCTTACCCCCTCATATATAATATTTAGCGTCCAATAGTACAGTACCAGTCGCGTGAGATATTATAACAGTCATATGACGTAACTAAATTTCCATGAAGGCTAAGCTTTGAATTCAGGGCATATAACTTTTGTGGGTATAATTTAAATACTATAAGTTATGAGTGTATAAGTAGAATGAAAATAGGTGACAGGCAATAAGTTTGTTGAAGATGAGATTAACGAAACGGCACCGCATTCATACATGAAATATGCTGAATATATAAATCATAATAATATATAAACTAGCCGTATTGGGGCGGCTTAGAATACTACCCTCAATCCCACGCTGGCAGAACAGGGTCTCGTAAGAGGCGACAGAAGCCAGCCTGCTTGGTGGTAGGGCTTCGCGTATGGATTATATTATCAGTATTATTATTCAGTTATTAATATTATTACTGGTATTATTATCTTTCCGTGAAGCCTGCCTGGCTAGCTACCACCCTTGTGCTTGAGTCAGCCGCCAAACGACTCGTCGTATTCCGACTGGGAGCTTGAGAGCCAGTATCTTCTTTCTAACCTTCTTCTCATTTCCTGGTCGTCAACGCATCAGTGATACCTTTAGTCTTGCTGATGTCCATGGGCGACGGTGACCACTTCCCATCAGGTGGTTCGTGTGCTCGTTTGTTGGCTATTAACATTAAAAAAAATATTATTTAATTCATTTTCGCATTTTAGTATCATTTTCTAGTTTATCTTTTTGATATCGCTTTATTTCTATTAATAAGCTTTTTATATATATTACAATAAACCTCGTTAACTGAAACTGATCTTTGATATGAAGATTACTCACAATCGTTGTTACCAAAATTGTGACGTCACAAACAGATCTACCGGTATGAGCGAACATTAAGTCGTACGGTTTATAGGTGGTGTTGTCAATAATGGTATTATTGATACCACAAATTATGTCAAGCGAAAAATTAGCCCAATTATTTAAAGCTTCACTGGGAACGGTCGCATGCAAAGTATTGAGTATCGTTCGATTAGTACGCTCGACCTGGTCATTCTCACGTGGACAAGCAATACGTTTAATGTGTGCCTAAACTGTTTATTTTTAGAAAAAATATTTCAAATATCTACTAATAAAAGCTTTATCGTGGTCGTTACAGCATGGTTTTGAATACACAAAGAGACTGAATTTTCTTTTTAGCATATAGCTTTCTTTTTAGTCTCCATTGAATTAATGGTACGTATAAGTTCAGCTATGATAAATTTGGAAACAGAATCTGTTATCACACTATATTGGCATCCCTTTTTAGTTGTACCTAGAATGGCCCTAAATGTTTTAAATGTACCATCCGTATGGGCTTCGAAGGCTTTGGAATTGGATGCGACAATCCCTCCTTCTTGCCATAACTCCCCTTACCGTATGCACAACGAAGACAGATAGATACATATATACATTTTAATAAACAGAGTCCTTTTCAGAAACCAATATTCGTTTTTAATTAATTCCATACAACAATTAATACCTACATATATGACCGATTTCATCGTGGCTCATTTGTATAATTTTTCACCCAGCCGCATTCGGGACTACTAAGCGATAAACACCTAATATTTTATGGTAAAGCCGGCTATTAATAATTTCATAATTATTCTTTGACTTGTAGAATTGTTATTCAATTGATTAATTATGAAACAATTTATCATCCTGGTACTGTTCTGTATTAATAAATGGGTCACCTAGAGACGATTTATGTTCATGGGATCGACCGGATGTCTCCTGAGTGCGTCTACGTGTTTCATACGTTCATTTAGCCTGTACTCTATCTTATTATCATAATCCTTTATTAACTGCCACCAACTTACTATACGCGGTATGATGTCACGTTTAATAAGCGAGCGATAATAATAAACAGCGAGGATTTCCTTTTTATTGTAAATTAAATAAATAATGAATAGAATAAAACGAAAGTTTTGTGTGAAATCAGGGAATGATTAAAGGCCACTTGAAATAAGAGGTAATGGTTCTATAAAACACTTCATCATTTTGAGGCCTAACCGTTGCTGCGTGGGATCTTTCCCTTGGGCATACTCTATGAGCTTCTCACTTCACTTATGTGTCCAGCGATGCAAGACATGTCAACACTAATAATCTCTGTCCCTCCTACACCAGCCCCGTTACGAACAAGGGAGTCAAGGTAGGTCAATAAGCATTGGGTAGCCGATCCCACCGATACTTCTTGTAAGCTAGCAGGGTATCATCGATCCCTTCTATCCCACGAGACTTAGACCGTCGTCAACATAAATAAATACGGTTATTGGTATCTTATCCGCAGTAAAATATTGGAATTTGCTTTCATTACTATGTTCTGGTTTATAAAATACATACTTCAAAATCAACTCATATACGAATGCGAGAACCAATTACTTAGCTATGTTATTAATTTAGAACTCTGTAACCTCTCGTGAATAGCGTTGAACAACATAAAATAAAAGGTGTAATATCTCGACGATCGCGAAAACATCTGGAAATGTAAATATTTTTTAATCCGTGGAAGTAAAAATGAGTGAAAGGAGTACTTATAATATTTAATTTAGTTAATAGTTTTAGGCGGCACTTTGCTCCAATCTATTGTTATTCAATTAATATTAATGAACCTATCCTCTCTAACACAAAGGAACCATGCAATAATATTAATTACATAAGTACATTATTATTATTTAATAGGATTTCATTAGAAATACTTAATTATTTTACTTTATTATTATTTTAGAATCATACGGTTCAGCATCACCTTATTATTGTGCCGCTGTAATCACCGAACTCTGTACTTGACGCATATTTGATGATGCGCTTCTCTCAATTAATCGTAACTAAAGGCCCGCCCAACGGTTTGACAACTATTTATATTACTCCCTAGTAGATATTACGTAGTAATGATTCGTATTAATCTGTAATTAGTATAAAACAAAATGAATATCCCTTTTGACTCTAACTAATAATTCAGTGTATAAATGTCCTAGTCCAACCGGAATGTAGCTTTCAAATGGTAAACGAATTGTCCAAATAGGGTCCGTGGTTCCGCAGATTACCTTCCGTATACATATAAACTGACAAAATTCGCATATTCTCATTATAATACTACTATTAACACCTACGGGCGGTGTAATCAACAAATTATTTAACTGAGGTTTTGACTAACTCAGTGAATGAAGTTGTTTTATTTATAAAAATGGAAATTGATCATTGATATTTAAGAACTGGAAGGGAGGACAAGGATTACCAGTTGACAAAAAACCGTACAGTAAAACGACTTTTATTGTAAAAACAAACATTTATTAAAACACAAATATATCTGTAATCAAAGATAAATATAATTTTGTTTGTAGTTAATATAATTTTCCATAATTATTCATAATCATAAATTTTAAAACAACTATTTTAACAAGACAATATTTAAACTATGTGAACTTCCTATGAAAAATAATAGAATAAGGGAATACTAACGTTTTTTTAATAGCTCTTTATTTATATCCTTAAGAATTCTCAAAGTACCAAACATGTCTTTGTTTAGTAAAGTTATTCCTATGGCCACCTTAAATCCCCAATTCTATGGTGTCTTAACATTAAACTGTCACATAATGTACTTTAAGTTACTAGTAGCAATTTACGAAAATCTTCAGCTCAATCGGATGCCAGCGAATGGCTTAAAAAGTTTTTAAGGATAGCTTGTAACAACCCTTTCTAGTCCAAATTCAGTGCAACCTATCCAATGCGTGATCTATATTTATTTCATTACTTAATACCTCGCATGTGATCTGCATTACGATTCCGTCATTTGTAATTGACCGAGAAATAGTATTATGTACGATAAGAACATGGACCAACTAAAATTTCTCTGGTTTCATTCGTCGAATCACAGGTAGTTTGACAAGGCCATGATTATTGACACAAACACGAACAATAATGATTTGCCTATTATACTACTAATTAAACTACAGGAAATGTGATTTTATGAGATGGTTCAACGGATAAAATAAAGTCGTAATTTTTTAAAAGTGATAGAAACATGAGTATTCCGGCGTTAATTATATTAAAGGCACTAAAATAAAATGCTTGCGTACATCCAAGAAAAACGGGACCTTATACGGATCACGTATGTGTCCGCCTCACTGTGTGTCTGAAACACTAATAACGTTGAAATTTGGCACAAATATTACTTATATGTTTACAGATGTATTCCGTAAACGACTTGAGATTTTAGGTGCAAATTTGAAAATGAAAACGAATTTTTTCACATATATAATGATAGAAAAATTACAATAATTGACCATTAAAAATTGATAAAATTGCGAAAAAGTAAAATATTGTTACGGAATTTGCATACCTAAAATGAAAATTAAACTGTATGGGCAAAGGGATAAGAAATTACGTTCGCGAGACATTAATTTTCTTCCCCGAAGTTCGGGTCGAAATTTTATGATTTTTATATGTTTATGTACAAGGCATAGTTAAGGTAAATTAAATATTGAGGAATTGCAAGTTAACTAATTTAAAAATGTTGTTGTGGTTCATGATAAAATTCAATTGCATTTTCACTAAATTATGTTGATTGTTTGTGCCCCTTGTCTCCTTTTAGTTTCTGATTAGCCTCCAGTGACAAATACATTTCTTCATGCTAATTCTTATTCTTAATACAAGTAAAAGATGCTCGAAACCGAATTCCATAAGTACTCGGGTATGTGAACAAGTTGCTTCGTGACTTGCGCATTTCGTTTACCCGTAAGCTCGCTGTCGAGCGTTGATGTGATGGAGGCAGTATCCTTCTGATTCCCGTGGCGCGTGGACGTATCACCTTTTGGAATTGTGATGTACGTGTTTGTTCGCGTTTGAACCTAATATTATATAACGTGTGCTGTTTGTTTTGTGAGCGGACTTTCAGCAGCTAGAACTTATTTCGGTACAGGTACTATTTCATTATTATTATAGATTATATATATATTTTTTTTAATTTTCAAGAATCACTGTGATGTCGAGAGCCACGTGTTACTGTATTTTCCGTAAAATAACTTTTTTGTCAAATAGAACTTTAAGTGCAACATTAAAAATTAAATTTAAGGCAGATAAATTAATAAAACATAAGTTACAATAAAGCTTGCGTTAATTGCTGTGTGTGGTGAGGCTCTCGTGAATAATGCACAGTGATCCCGGCTCAACTCACATGGAGGTAGACAGGACAATGTCTCTGGAGGGTCTTTGTTACTGAAAATTTTATTTTCCCCTCGAGCTGGGGCTTGTTACAAAATAAACGTGTTTTGGGTAACTTTTACAATGTAATTAATTGCTTACTCATGTACTTATATTTGTGCAAGATCAAAGATAAAAAGTTATTTTATGTTACTTTATGTAATACCTAACTAATTTGAAAAGAAAAATATTTACATATTTTGAGTTGGATTGGAGCAAGCATACCTACACATTTTTGTCGTTGTAGGTAAGTTTGTTTCGTACTACCTGCCTACTTCTATTGACACTTATAATTACATTTTTGGGGTTGTTGGTAGCTTTCAATTTTTTTACTACTACATAATCACAGAACATTTGAAAAAATATTTACTTACGACATGGTTTGCGGCAAAATATTTTGAATATTTTCGATAGGTATTACTACATAGTTCGTTAGTTCTAAAAATTATTTTCGTTAACCTGTGAGTACCTCATAAAACCTCATAAACTACAGATGTTACATATTTAAATATACCTTTTCTGATAGATTTCATTTTGATAATGGAATAAATTAACCCAATTAATCATAATAGTTTTCTTAGTTGCGCTTCCTCTATCTCTTAAGTTATTCTCTTCTTATTCCTTTATAAATATAAAAAATATTTTCAACCTTTTAATTATAGCTTCATACGGTAATCAAAATTACATCAGTGTTACTAAGTGGTCTATTGAAGTATTATCATTTTTATTTCTTAACAAGAATAGGCAAGTACTTCACTTCACTAATATTTTATCTGACAATATTAAGATGCATAAATGTTCTAACGTTAGCCAACATAACATTCCGCTGATAATCATATTTGTTTTTTTTTTATTTTAATTAAATTGCCTCTTGCTAAGTCCGTTACCTTCTTTGTATTTGGGAGATTCTTTATATATATAACAAAACATAAGGTTACAATAAAAAATAATGTAATTTGTTACCGACACCGGACCTGATGTCTGAATTATTTTATACCTCTATTTATCTGCAATTATTCAGAACAAGAATAAATAGACGTTTTAAAAGCAAACGCGCTTTTGTTAAGCCATATCATAATTTTCCAGCAGAAGAAGAATAAAATATATGGATAAATTCAGCAAACGAGGGGTCATTTATCGTGTATCGTGGAAACTCATCCCTAGGTCGTTAAAATTTAAAATGAAATCTTGTAGCTGCGTTGAGTAAATTAATTAATGAAAAAAAAAATAGCAACCTAGTTTTTGATCCTGACGAGCTTCTAATTTTTATACTGGATAAAAGGATTCACAAACATTCGCTATTTAAATATATATTTTCACTATAATATTTTATCGATTATTATTATTATTAAGCTCTAATTTGACTAATATCTTAAATTATATACATAAATACAATAAAATATATTGTACTTTTTTCTAACTGAGAATTAGTTCCGATAATACCGCTTTTGTAATCGAAGAAAAAAGTAAGGCTCAAGTCAAAACACATTTTATGATATATGACCACTTACGTAGAACTTTTTAGAAAGTAGTCCAATTTAAATAATTTGTTATTTATTGGATAGCTTTTGTCTAAATAGTAGGTTTTAGATTTGAAATAGAAGCCGTCTCCTATACCCGGTAGAGATAGGTAAAGAAATAGAGACGGACTGATTCTTCACTTTTCACCTGTGAACTAAACCTGTTGACACATGACACAGCTACGTAGTTCTGATGACACAATATAATAATGGAGACCTGGAATATTAAATTATGATGATGAAGATGAACTGTTTTTAAGGAAAGCCCTTATTTGGATGAAAAACATATAAACAAATATAGACGATGATAATCTCAGTGGCTCTTATTCACCCGATAGCATTCCCTGTTTTGTAGGAAAACTAGTTAATTTAACTTAACCTTACCTTAGTTAAAATAAAATGCAAATCATTAGATTATAGACACAAAAAAATTGAAACTTTTTACTTAAAAAATTTAACCTCTGAAAAAAATTACAAAACCAAAAAAAAAATATAATAAACTGTTTTAGTCTAAATGATTTATGTCTTAAAGATTATGCAAATAAATTTTCTTTACTTAATATTATGTTAAAAGTAAATGCAATTTTACTTTTAATTAAATAATTACATCTAGAGGTTTAAATTTAATTAATTATTATGTGATGTAATTCTTATCGCTCTGATTTTTAATGCTGTTATGTAGGTACACTATGTTTCTGCAAAACTTCTATTCAGTAACAATTGGCTTTTTAAATATTTATTTTATTATTTCATTGTTTAAAGTTATCAAATCATGTTAATATAATTATTGTAAATGTTAAAAAAATATTGATTTTGGTACTGTTGTAGTTATCTGGGCATATCGCCCCTATCGGACGTGCCGTTTCATCTTGTATGTCTTATAAGGTTTATATAAAGCGCCGGAGAAGTTATAAAGCTCTGTCCCAGTTATTCTGCTTCGAATTGTGCTCGGAGTAAAGATCGAGTTTCACAGAGTTCTCGAAAACCTGTCTAAATTAACTATGTTGCTTTACGAGTTGATTTCAATACAATTACAATAAGAACACAATACTGTATGAAGAGATTAAATTCCTAACTCAAGGATAAGTCCTGTTAATAAATTTTCTAATAGTTGATTATTAAATTATGGGACATAATATTATTTAATACAAACGTAGTATTTTTGGTTATCTGTCCGTTTCACATTTTATTAAAATAACACCTATTGATCGAGTTTAAATTGGTAATTTTCTCATTTACATATGCCTAGTTCTTGCAATTTTCGAGTATATTTACAATTATGTACGGTTTTGATATTACTCAACTTTCCCATAAGAACCGAAGATATACATAGTCCCATCTATGGAAAGTTCAGTCCATTGTCAGAGCGTAAAATAGAGTAATATTAAGAAATATTGATTGATGAACTTGATGTGATTAGGGATGTTATGCGTCACGTCACTTACGACATGTAATCGTAGAGCGTATTGACTGACGGTTATCAATCACACCGGAACCCTTTGCGGAAACAAAAAGCGATATAATAATGCCACTCAATATACGCGCTGTTTTATATGAAAGTGCGTCCATGCACAAGACTGGGTTGCGTCAAAGAAAGAACATGGTAATGTACTGATCTACATATTTTAATATTAACACGAGGCTGGTAGGAGCACGGTCTCCTGCATTACGTATTTCGGTCAAGTGAAATATTCATCACTTAAACATAGATTTGTTGCGTGTTTTCGGGTGCGGCACGGGTGTTTGTTCAGCCTTTATATCGATATCAATTTTTAAGATATGTCTAACAGAGACTTAGAAATATCATTCATGTATATAATATATAATTATCTATAAGCATTATATTTACAATCGCACATATTGTATAACATTTTCTGCGGACACCTTCAACCATACAAACATTAAATTAACGTAAAATCCAGTACGTTTGGCTTAAGTCATTCTTAAATGAGTCATTCCAAAAATTCTTGCCCGGAAGGCACGTTGAGACATCAGTCCTGTTGATTTCATCAGATACCGTAGGTTAGCTACTAACCCCTTCACCAACCTGCCCTGGAGCAGAGTGGTGTGAAACGCTTTAGACTTCTTCATTTATGAGAAGCAATCTGTGATCTGCATTGAGCCATGGATTAGTCAGATCCATATATTATTTTAAAAGCATTAATTTTGAATGATGTTAATTTTGTTTGAAGGTATATGATACAAGAACAAGGTATATGTATCGTACAATGTGCCAGTATCGTACAATTATAATTGTTGCATTATTTTAATGGTAAATTCATATTTTATTGTGTTCGCTTTACCTTGCGATTTGTTATTCATTTTTTCTCTCATCTAATCGGAACTCTGGCCGCTTACAAAATGAAATACTCTAGACTTTTAATTTTCTCAACAATAGTAAGAGCACTTGTTTGTTCTTTTCATGTCTTTTAAGACTTTAAGATGGACTTGGTTACTGTTTGTTCATGCAAAGTTTCCTGTGTCTGTATTTTAATTTTTCTTTGATTTTGTACTAAATCAATTATCTCTATTATTTTATATGGGTATATCTATTATTTGAGTTTTTAATTGCATCTACTGAGTTTGCTAATAATTTAGTTAAGTTAGTAGTAATATTACATACCATATTGATCATAAACAATACACAATAATTACTGCCCAGTAACCACAAAGATTTGTTCAGTCATTTTTTTTCAAGTTTCGTTGCAAACTGCGAGTGACAGCCAAAATATTAATTTTAACAAGTTACACGCAGAGAGGTTAGCAAAACAGTTCATGTGAAAATATTCAATGGTGTAATTTACGACTATAACTTTTAATTTGTAGCTTGATCATTCACTTTCCTAAGAATCATTGAGAATTGTGGTACGCTCGACGACACACAACGTTTTTAATTAAATAACTTAGGCACTGAGAACTTTTTAATAAGTTTAAAGGAAGTTTATCTTTTAGTAAAACTTGAAAAAATACAAAGAATTTTTTTTCAATTTTCAATTTAATTTTTTTTACTGGATAATGTTTACAGAAGATAGTCAAGGTATATAATTACGGTACATCTTATCCTAACTCAAAATGGGTGTGCAAATGTTTAATATAATTTATGTTATTATTAAGTAATAAAAAAATACAATTATTATTATCACTATAATTGATTTCTGTCCTCTTTGTCCTTTTGATACTAGGAATGGTTATTACAAGATTAAGTAAGTAAAGTAATTTATGTAGGATTTCAAAATTAGCCCTCGGTAGTCATTTGGCATACGAGAATAGGCTCCAGGTATTCACGGGAAGGCACTGGTGTCTTCCGAATGAAATTACTCATAAGTTAGCCAAAGAAGCTGTTCTAGTTTCCATACTTAGTATTTATTTTCAGTACAGTAGGGGTCATAATGTAATCAAGGGTACTTTGAGTATTTTCAACTCCCGAGTTTTTAGCACGAGACTATACCATGATTGAACCTCTCTTGATATCACTCGGCTGTATTTAGCCTGCAGTTCCAAAGAACTGATGAATTGCAAACTTGTTCACTATTTCAAATAAAATTCGCAAACAATTTTTTTTTCAGAATCATCGATTTCAAAAATCTTTGCTCGAAACAAAAAGAGATATAAAATACATTGAATATTTAAAGGAAAATTGTTACTTGCCACAACAATTGACACTGCCTTTATAAGTACCAAAGAGAAAAACGAATAAAGATTCACTGTACCATCTACTTTTTGACGTATTCCAATCAAGGTGGCACCTCGTCATTTGAAAGTTTAACGAACTTGAAAAATAATTTGATTTGTTAGCCGGGATTTACAGTACTATATTTTAGGTAAATGAAAGGACATAGAATGCCATTTCTACAAATAGATTGTTGGCGTTTATATCTTGGTAATTATTATATACTAGCTGGAGCCTCGGGGCTTATCACTCGAACATTACTTATTAATTTTACCAATTAATGTTATTGGATGTTACGAAAAATCTGGTAATATACCATGTACAATTATAATAATATAAATATTATTAACTAGAAAACGGCCTTCACTACGCTTCAGAAAAACTACGCCTTACGCTTAGAAATAGCATCTGCATTGTTTTAGATCAGATTAACTTATAACTTTTTGATTTATGGACGAATTGAAATGAAACAAACTTTGAATGTTAAGTAATGCTTACTGCAAAACATTAGAGGAGACTATAACGAACTCGGTTATGTCGTTTATGAGATAAGCACGCACAAACAAACAGACACAAATTCTAACAAATATTGTTTTGGGTTCTATTGCGTTAATAAAAGCCCCAAATAGTAGCTTTTCTCATATATCCTTAATGTACAGAAAGCGATCAGTTAGAAATTTATTATGTGTATAGATAAAACCACAGTGCGTTATAGGTATTAGTTCAATTTTTAATAACGTCGTGTAAAATCGTGTTCCCAAAAATAAAAGTTTGAAAACTAAAAAATGCTTTTGCCAGTACCTGATGCAATAAAAGTAAAAAAAGTTCCAGTTCTTTCTATTTGCTCGTTAATTTTATCACGGGACTTTATCGCAAATAACCATTTTTGACCCGTAGCACAAATTAGTTATCATTTATAAAACCAGATAGCGCTGTGTCGGCTTCTGACAATTATTCAAACTTAATGTTGCAGCAAACATTTCACAGTATATAAATTGAAAATGAATTACAAGAAATAAGAATTTCATTATGTTGTTATTTTATTAATATTATAAAGAATAATGAGTATTCCGTTTTACAGGACTAAGGTATCTTTTTGTTTGTTATCGGGGAGACATTTTCTCATATCGAAGAAGAGGTTTCAGTACCCATGCGTCTAGGTATATTGTATATATAATAATACTCGCCGATCGCTTTCTCTACCTGAAGGACAGACGAGAAAAACAATTATTAGGAACTTTTGAAGAATTTTTGTCTGTTTGACGGTGCGTTCGTGCGCATTAATCTCAGAAACGGCGTAATCGATTTCGTTATGGTGCTTACTGATGTATTTAAGTAAGGATCATTTAAAACTTAAAGTTTGTTTCATTGCAATCCGTCCATAATTTTTTTTTTAAAGAGAAACACCCATTCCTAAAACAATGGAGGTGCTATTTCTAAGCGCAAGGCGTACTTTTACTGAAGCAAAGCGAAGGTGGTTTGCTAGTTTATATATATAAATAGTAGAGCGATATCGCGACTTAAGATATGGTTGTGTGCTGACGTAGGGTATCTTTTTATTATTTGCTCAGAGTTGTTATTCTGAACCTTTCGTTAGTATAAGTGTATAAAATTCGAATTGTATAATGTCTGTTACATAGTCGACGGCGCAGGGTACGGTAAAACTCGTAGGAGTTTATGTTTACACCCTGATAACATTGTAATGAAATGTTTGTATGTTAATTATATAAATAAATAAAAACCCAGAAAGTTCAGATACTATCTATTAACATAGAAAACCGATTTAATTTAGTATTCCTGAACGCAATTTTTCTTACAATAAAGTTGCTATAATCTTAAAGACATCTATTTTTTTTTATACCTACTTGCCCATAGTACCCGAGTATTTTTTACAAGTTGTGAGAAATGGCTTTCTAATCTACTTACGGCAATGACTTTGAGCGTTCAAGCAGTGTATATTTTAAACCTTATTATGCTTCATCGCTTTATGAAAATTGCAAAAAATATGTCTGCAGAGAACGGAGTGCGACAATTTGACCGCGAAAAAGGAATATAGCTGATATTTATATATATTCCAGCTCTGTATCTAAACCATAAACATAATATACTAACGTAATAGATGAACACTCATCTGATCTTCGCGTCACCAAAACATAAATGTGCATGTGTGTGAAAATGACAACTGTGTGAGTGACTTTTAGTGATGTCAAATTTACAACCATGCACTGTCGACATGAATGTCGACTATTCCATCACAGGTTTTTTGGTATATTTTAGATATTCTATTATTTAATTCGTTCTCTTGATTATTTATTACATTTTAAATTAAATAATAGCATGTTAATTCTAATAACTCCTCTTTACTTCCCTTCGTCTACTCTAAACTTAACCATATTGGACGGGATTCTTAATATTAACATATCTTTTTTATTTGTAAATTGATTGAAATAAAACAAAACGTGATTAAAAGGTACTAAAGAAAACGATAATAATAATACTTATTGATTTTAATTAATTCTTTGATGTAGATAGATATAACTTATTGCCCTCGGAAATGAACTAACCAACAAATTTTGTACGTACCGATTCATCATTAACAAGATGTCAGTTATTTCGTGGAACGAAATAGTTTCCCTTAAAATGTCTACAGTAAACTTTGAGAGGAACCTTACCTATGTGGTTCAAAATTCGAATTCATTTTTCCTTTTAAACTGTATTTATCGGAAACCTTGAAGGAGTAAAATTAGCCAATAAATATGATATCACATTCGATGGATATTGTCATATCATAGTAATAACAAATATAAAATTCGGCAAATTTTTAAAACATTTCACAGTTGATGCTGGAAAAGAGGTCGTTAGCTAACCAAATACCGTTAAAGTAAAAAAAGTGGTACATGGGTACCGTCTAGTTTAGTTCCATATGCTACATATATGCAGGCTGAATCAAATTCTCAGTAACAGTTTTTCAGTTGCAGGTCTGCTGCACGAGAATTTTAAGAAAAAAAAAACGAAAAACTTTAGAAAAATTTTTAATGCACACATTGGACTTCATTACAGTTTTTGTTATAAAAAAAATCAAGACAAGTATAATATGTAAAGATAATAAAATGTGTTCTTCACGATCTGTAACTCAGCTTCCTGCCGAATAATGGACGAGTCCTTCTTTTATTATTATATTCATAGTCAGTTCTGTTGTTTGCGTTACAAACAAATGTATGTTCTGGATTGTTTGTGATTTCTCAATTTAACTATGTTATTGTCACCAACAACACCAAAATTCTCAGTTTGTAGTGTGTTTATTATCACGTATTAGCAGTGATAGAGTTCTTTTTCCGTCTGACTACCATCCTCCTACTAGAATCAATGTTGAAATGATTTACATGCTTCGGAAGCAGTGTTAGAGTGTCAATAAGAAGCGACTCCCACGCTTCCATCTCGGCCAACAAAACGCCCGTGACGAATTTAGTGCACACTCGTGGACTGTCAATGGTACCATGGTAACCACTTAGTTCTATCAGCTCTTTTGTCGCCCATTCACATTAGGAAATATAATTATACCATACAATATAAACTACTAGCAGGCACCTACCTATATCTATACATATACTAATATTCTAATTTATCGCTTTCTGTATATGAACAATATGTATATGAGAGAAAAATTATTATTAAGGGCCTTTATTAACGCTATAAAACCCAAAATAATAGCTGTTACAATTTGTGTCTGTTTGTCTGTGCGTTTGTTCGCGCTAATCTCAGAAACGTAGTAACCGATTTCGTTCTGGTTTTTACCAATGTATTGCAGTGAGCATCACTTAATACTTTAAGTTTGTGTCATTGTAATCCGTACATAAATAAAATGGTTTTAAACTAATATTGTAATTTCTAATTGATAGAACGAGAAAAACACAGCCCTAAATCAATGCAGGTAGTATTTTTAATTTTATATTTCGGTCGGCAACGCGTCGGTGATGCTTTTGGTGTCATTGTCTTCCAAGCGCGATAGTAACCAATTATCATCAGGTGGCTGAACCGCTCGGTTGTCGAGTTGTTACAAAAAAAACACGTAATTCTGATTTGACTTCCTTCTGAAGCCACTAAATTATTAGTACTAAAGAATG
Source organism: Megathymus violae (assembly GCA_003671415.1). Classification (NCBI taxonomy): domain Eukaryota; kingdom Metazoa; phylum Arthropoda; class Insecta; order Lepidoptera; family Hesperiidae; genus Megathymus; species Megathymus violae. Next base: position 2,444,209 of record PDGT01000036.1, read on the forward strand.
ATATATATAGATATATGAATGATATATATATGATAAGTCCCCCTAGTTCGTCATAGT
>PDGT01000036.1:2444294-2545016 GCA_003671415.1 Megathymus violae
CCATGCTGGTAGAAAAGGGTGTCGTAAGAGTCGACAGAAACCAGTCTGCTTGGTAGTATGGCTTCGCGTAAGGATTATATTATCAGTATTATTATTAAGACATTTATATTATTATTGGTATTATCATCTTTCCGTGAAGCCTGCCTGGCTACCTACCACCGTCCTGCTTGAGTCAGCCGCCAAACGACTCGTCGTGTTCCGGCTGGGGACTTGAGAGCCAGTACATTCTTCCTTACCTTCTTCTCATTTTTTGGCCGACAACGTATCAGTGATACCTTTGGTTTAGCTGATGTCCATGGGCGACGTTGACCACTTACCATCAGACGGCTCGTCTGCTCGTTTGTCGGCTTTTAACATAAAAAAGAAGTTCGTCGATACGTGATATCATCAATTTGCTAGGACACCAAACGGTACAGTGATTTTGACTGGTTCTGGTATTATCGAAAGGCTGAAACATTGGACTGATTAGGTACTTTATTATAGACACAATACAATAACACGTCTATTCGTTAAGATCGCACTTATGCAAGTGAACGAACACAGATTACTTAGAAATTATTAAACATACATTATTAAGACGCCGCATCGCTTAAGGCGGAGTCCATATGTATGGTGCTGTTGATTACAGATTAATACAGGTTTAAATAAATCATTAAATTTAATTTGCATGATCAGACACAATATATTACAGCTACATTTTATAATCCTCAATGAAAATCAACAAAACCAATACCGGTTGGGTTACATTATTTAATTCATAAGTAATTACGTGGATAACCTTTTTAAAATAATAAAATGTAACTTACTTATGTTGATAATTATGCTATATGGTTCTGAATTGCAACTGCATACGAACAATTGTATTTATTTTTATCAGGTGTTTAATAAATTTACATGTAATAAATAATTACATGTAATTTACATTTCGTAATTTCAATAGCTGTAAAAATCATATTCGTTAGTAACTTAGTGGATAATTCATACTGACTTTTATTTCCTATTTCGCAAGAACTGACTCATTTCTCTGATGGAAATTTTTTCTAAATAATGACACAACATATGAATTACAAATATACCAAGTATCATCTAAACCTGTTCAGTGGTTACTGTATGATACATGCACAGACAGATAATCAAATAAAATTCTGCTTCGGTACAGTTTTAATATTAATATATATTTAGAGTGAGGTTTTCTCCCGAGAGTCATAAGAAAGGAAACAAATCAGATAGGCACATTGGAACTTGTATTTTATTTTGATATCTCAGAATATAAGCACGGATGTTCCTTTTATGACTTTGAAGGGCTTTACTGATATATAAAAATATCTGTTAAAAATTTAGGTGCAATAGTAAGCGATTTTGGCAGTGTACATATGTAGTAGTGTTATAGTATAATAAGTCACTTTGATCTTTTATGTCATATGTCATATTAACATAGATTAATTTTTTATCGTGTCGTTTCTTTTCCTTGAACTGCCATATGTTATATCAAATTAATAAAAAAATTAAAAAGTGACTATAAAAAATTCGAAAGTATTTATAATTTGCACTATGTTATTTCAAAGTATCAGTAAAAATGACGTCCTGTATAACGCGGTAATTGCAAAATTTTACCCACCCTGCGTCGCGCGTCGTTGAGAAATACCGCTCTGAGGATGTTTTCAGCTTGCCGTAAAACCAGCGTTGGAAGTATTTCAAGAAAAATAGAACTTGTCGGAGATTCTTAAGATAAACACGCCCAATGTATATAATTGTGAGTGAGTGTTTTGTTGCAAGTGAGTTAGATGTGAGTGAGGTTTGATTTTGTGAAGGGGTATATTTTAAATTCACAAAGTATAGTTTTTATTTAAGCTTAAGCGCTAAAAGCTGGATGACTTATTTTAATTGTAAGCGATTAATCACCTTAAGCAACTTTGCTACTACCTGTTCACTTTTCCTACCCCATTCAAGTATCCGCCGCGCCATAAATTATTTAACTTCGTTGGTCTTTAACAAAAGACATGAACCATTGGTCAATGATCGCATCATATAATAAATAATAATGATATGTTGTTCAAAGTTTTTAAGTTACGAATTATATTATGCAGATTCTGACGACTTTGTAAAGCGAGGGTTTCCGGTATCAATTCCCAGCCGGGCAGACATTTACGTGACAGATAATATATTTTTTTCTCGGGCCGTGGGTTTTTGTGTTGTCATATTTGTGTACATCCATGCCATCAGGAACACAGGGAATCCTAGTGCGATAGTGTGTATAAAGTTGTGTGCGACTCTTTTGAATAAAATTAAATCGAAGTTAATTAACAGTGAATGTGATACAATCAAATTAAAAATATGCATTTCAATTTGCCTATTGAAATTTTATCATGTCCAATAAAATTAATTAAAAGCACTATTTTATTAGTGTCGCAAAAAAATTCTACCAAAAATTTTATGCTTTTGATTTAGCGAAACATTACGTGGAAAAAAGCATTTTTTTCCAAATTGTTAGTTTTTTACGTACGTAATTCTGCAAATATGAATAACTGAGCAATATTTCAATTTCATATACATATGTGGATCATCGCAATATTATTCTGAGTGCTCGCTTTGCCGAGCTTATTTGCACAAAATCTTAAAATTTATAACTCTTTGCTCTTTTAAAATGTTTAACTCTCTGGAATTGCGCTATGAGAATTATAATTTGTTTTTATATAAAATACGTCAGCTAATATCATATCATGGTATACTACATGTGCACAAAACGTTCATATAATAATGTTTTCATCCTTCAACAACTTTAGTATTTGCATCATCACATTTTTATGGTGAATCTTCAAAAAGATTTAATAATATTTTTTCTGGCTCGGTATTGTTAATGATTATAAGCAATAAAAGTAGGTCACGGCACGTTTTATTTTAACCTTTTTCTATTCAACCAAAGTGGTCAAGACATCGAATATTAATGAGTTTCATAAAGTTTTCTAAAAAGTAAAGAACTTATTTTTGTAAAAATATAGTCATTAAATATTTTTTAATTTATACATGAATTAGGACGATACGACGAAAGGAGTTAGGCCATAGTCCACCATCCTGACCAAGGGTGGATTGGATGTTTTCACATAATTTTAATCAATATTTTTTTAGGAAGTGTAAAATGAACATCATTTATGAATAAAAAAAAACCTGTTGTAGCAGAGTAACATTTAAAATACAAATGTAAAATTGTTACCGTAAATACATATGTACTAATAATATTGTAATTATATTGTGTCATGACAAACGTTGCCTAATTCAACATCTATTGGAAATTTTCCAATTTCGATCAATCGAATTTTACAAGGTTTTCAACGTTCGACTTGCAATGTCAACTATGCAATAAGCTGCAATGTCAAATTTAAATTGGTATAATACAGCCGAAGTAAAAACGAAGAAGTCGCTGAAAAAATTTAATTACTGATATACCTACTCGTAAAATGTGCAATCACTTTAAAGGGATATCCAGTAAGGTGTGTTGCACTCATACGAGTTACAATGTGCTTCTGAATGTGAATGTGAATTAATACAAAAGAATAAACAAAACTGAAATTCCGAACAAAAGGCAGACTCGTTTTACCAACCGAAGGCCGGAAATTAATGATAAATCTATTCAGGTACAGATACATGCCAAACGCATCCACATACACGCACACATACACGCACACATAAATAGGTGTGCGTGTGTGTAATTATTTGTATATGTATATTACAAATTTTTGACAATCAGAATCAAAGTCATTCATTTATGTTACTCTGAACCCACCAATCGTTACAACTTGTCGGAGGTCTTCCATTGGTAAAGAAAGTCCCGACAACTAGGTTGGACATGAACACTCTATCAATCCGCAATGGAACAGCATGGTGGAGTACGCTTCAGGCCTTTTCAATTATGACAAGAGACCGGTGTTCTGCCATGGATCACTAATCAATTTAAGCTATGATAATGAATATGTCGGTCAGATAAATTTGATTAATTACGGTTGATTTTTCCCTTTAATTTCAAAGTATAAAAGGATTATTTTATTTATTTATATTTGTTTTACTCGAACACAACGTTCATATCCAGGAATATTTTCTGTTTTCTGTAGAAAGTTGAGATGAATTCTTATGGTGGTAATATTTAAGTTTCGCATAACTTTTCTATTAATTATAGATCAGAACGTTTGCTCCGTATTTTTCTTTTTAAATTATTCTACGCAATAGTTTCAGTGGCAAGGGCGGAGGGAACGGTCAATTTTATTTATATAAAAAATTGTATCCTGTATAATTTTTATTTGATAAGCTCCAATGTGACAGATACATAAATGAATACACGGTTCCGTATTTGATATATAGCTCCGTACAAAATAGGTTTGTATAAATTATACTTACAAAGCTGAATGAAATTAAATTAATTGTAATGGCTTTGACCGCAGCGCTAGTCTTATTTCCTTCCCCCTTAGACGATTAACTTACCTGATTTATTATGAAACGGGCCTTTGTGACCAAATATTAACAGTTGCTTTTTCCGCATTCACTCACAGAGGGCGTTTGGTCTTTCAGCCTTGAGAGACACTGTTGCCTCGTTAATTTTCCCTATAAATAACTCAAAGATTCCAAGTGTCCTATAATAAAAATTTGATTTTCTTCTACAAAAATACTTTTACTTGAAGTTAATTAATATGAGTTTTAAAAGTAGGTTCTGTAGATGTTAAGATCGAGACAATTTAACTTAAATACAACATCATTTCACATACCTACTACTACACATACTAATCTGTTTTTAATTATAGAGTATAGCTAGAAGTGTGTTCTGTAATAGTGAGTAGGAAAAAACTCCTTGGGAGAAAGAAGAAGCACCAACCTTCTTCTTCCGGGACCACTTACTTGACTTGACGCGATGGCGTAGAGTGGAAACAAAAACTTTTAGAAGTGTTTGTTTTTGAAACGTTTAAATGTTTAACATCGCTAACATTGAATATTTTAATTATTTGAGAACATGATCTTTTTATTTTTTAACCATAATGTTGCCGTGAGTACAAGTTACATTAAAAATTTTCAGAGGATCTTTCTGAAAAATATTATGAAACTGTTCAATCTATATAAAGTCCAACGATCTCTTATTATTAGACGTAATTTATTGCGTTTGAAAGAGTAAAGTATTTTTAAGGTTTTAAAATTTAAGATAAAAAGTTGTTAAATTGACCTCTTTTCATATATTCCGTTTGATACATATATTAGCATTTTTTACCCAGTCCTATCAAATTTATCTCTATTTAAATAGAACATTTTTTTTTTTGCGCCCAGAGATGGTAAGTGGGCTACCCTCCGGAAAGCGGGGGAGGGGGGTGGTGAATGCTTTATGCAGTACTTTTTTTTAATCTTTGTAAACGTTTCGATATATTGGTCCGCCTTAGATGCTATTTTATAATATTCAAGTTTTGAATAAATATTTTCTCAAGATTGAGACAATTAAAATTAAAAACAGCCGACAACACTAATCCCTTTTTACCTAAAACTTACGTGAGTTCAATATTAAATGCTTGTAAACGGTACAGTCGGAAATTATAACTTGGGTCATTAATTACTTATAAGATCTTGCTACAACTGTGTAGCATCGTTATGGATATTAGGATATGATAAAAGAAAAAGGTTGAAAATATTAGCGAAAACAAAATACGTAAATTTCCTCCACATAAATACTTAGTAATAGGTTTTTCCATGTATCGTCAGTTAAACTCCCTGTTATATTTGGAAACCATATCAAATATTATTATTAGCTTTCAACTATAAAATAATTACCATTTTATTGAACGTGCCTCTTAAAGCTAATATTCTACGGTGACGGCTTAAAGGAAAAAAGGAAGAAGGAAAAGTAGGAATTTAATACAATAGAAATTAAAAAAAAACCGCTGAAATTGCATAATATTACACCTATATATTTATTATGTCGCATATGTACAAGTATATAAATACATAAATAGATACATATTAGGTGAAAGTATATAATAGAAAATATCTAGGTTAGTGACGAAAAACAGAGAAAGAAGAGGGTTGAAGGAAAACCTGCAAACTTGGGAGTTCTCCGCAGACGCTAAGGACTATGAATTTATCGAACACGAAAAAGGCGGAATCCTGTATGACAAATATCATATAAGGTATTCAATGATGATTGTACGTCGTACTTTCTATTGTTTTGTCGAGAGACACAATACGTTTAAATCTTACCTATTGAATACGCATACCCGCCATAAACTAGATTTGGACTATCGCATCATAGGTTTTCCGTTATAGACAGTCTATGGTATAGAATCTAGATATCTCTCTGATACCAATTCAGTCGAAGAACATTTTATTACTAGAGGGGAATTGGTTCCGGTCATATTATACGGTGTAATGAGTTAAGATACTGGAGAAGGTAGTTCTATAACTGATGTTAAGTTATTTTGAATGATGTATTCTCTTGATAAATATGGATGTATTTGAAATACAATTTTCGACAATATCAATCATAAAGCATCCAATACGAAACAGTTATTACTAATTAATTGGCGTGAACTCGTATTTTACATTATACACATGAATACGAGGTAAGTTGAAACGAATATTTATGTCAGTAATTAGCCCTTACAAAATAAGATTTTAAGGCCAAGGAAAATATTAACAACGTATGAATTCTAAACATAATAATTCTTATCATTTTAAGGTGAACTTTTAACTGAGATATTCTCGCTGTGTGCTCGTACAAGTACTCTAACAGGACCGGTGTTGCGTTGTGAATTGCAGTCTGTGTCCTATTGGCAATATATTACCATATGCCTCGTTTGATATCTCAACAATACTATTGGGTTTTGATTGTAAAGGATTCTTTACTTCACTCCGATACCTATCCCACACTAACTTCAATATAAACATTAGCACTTTATGGCGATCTTAAAAATAAAAAAAGAACTCGAAAATGGCTTAGAGACTGCTATACAACGACAACAACCAGCTCAAGTACACTCTGAAGGACAGAAGAAACTTTACCACTAGTGATGGTCCATCGAATTACCGACCACGCTCGCTGTTATCTCAATGGATCACTTACGATCGACACAAGCCGTCGGGCTATGAGCGCTTTTTTTACAAATAAAGCGCCCATAATCATAAGTTTTTGTGGCTCCCTTTGTGTTCAAAAACGCAGCTATGCCAGGAAGTTCATTATAGTAAGTCATTTCTTTATAAAGATCCGAAGCTTTAACGAGGTACATTGAAGAAAATTAATCGACCCGTGTACGGTTTCGCTAACTAGACATCCTTTCTAATAACCCTTGCTTTGACCCTCATTATGTTTAACGGTATGAAGTCGACTATCCTGTTCGGCTGTTATTTAAGGTCCCATTTTTGCGACGAAGTCAATTTGAAGTCACTGCTGTGGAAGCTCTCTGTTTAAAGAAAATTAAATAAATGGTCTTACACTCACTACAGGATTCCTTGTTTGGCAAGTTTTGAAATACACAAATAAGAAATCGTAAGGAACTTAGAGTCGAAAACAAAGATCAATCCGTCACAAAGTGTGTCGGCCTTGATACGGAAACTAACTCGTAATCTTTTGTTCTAGGTCGCGTTCAGTTTAGCAACATGGTCGTCTAATAATCTTGTATTTAGATTTGACATAAAATTCATAGAAATAAAATTAAATATGAAAAACTTTCCACGGTTAATTTTAGAAGGAGACAACTAACAAGTACCGACCTGATTAATTTTTGTGGTGCGGTTCCTCGATCTTCAATAGGTGGGATGGGATCGTTCACCACAACTTCGTCTATTGTTCAGCATAATTCACCACGATCAGAGTATAGGTTGGCTTGAGTTCAGAAATGAATGGAATTTCATACAGCTTAAAATTCATTCATCAAGTTGTAAACCTAAGGGTTATCATTTGGAAGCAATTACAACGAATTACCAGATATTTAATTAATTAAAATATATTACCATTATGTACTTAAGCTCAATACTTTACACTTTAGTTTGATACTCTGCATTGGCCTAACTTGAATTCAACCTCGACACACTATTGAACGGAAGATTTAATGGAGCAAATCAACGCTCGTTGTTTCAACCGAGCGCGTGATATGAAGATTAATGTAGGTTATTTTGGTAAAAACGCGTTATGTAACGATATTAGTTCAACCGTTATTTTGATTCAATATTGTATGTAATAATATCGATATATTTTATTACAAAATACAACACACACACATATATATTTAATTTCATTTAATTAGATTTTTATTTCCATTTAATTTCATTTGTAATTACTTAGTCATTTACAAGCCTACAAAAGACTAAAGTCTACATTTCATGATTCTGTTCATATTTTTTTCTTGTTTGAGCCGAGTTTGATAAGGTGACATCGGGACCAACGATCAGTAAAGTAAAGCGTTCCCGTGAAAGGTCAAATCTAAATACATAAAAATATCCTCACAAAAGGTTACCCTTAACTTCTGTAAGAACATTTTTTAATCACAAGGGTTTGAAAAAATATATATTTATATAACTATTTGTTAAAATCTACCTATCTCGACTGAGAGAACATTTGTAAGATACATCTCCTCATTCTGCTGTGAAGTAAGTTGTTTCATATAACTTTAGTTCTTAGTTTCGGATTAAAAAATATTGGCTTTAATCCAAAATAAATGTCGCATTCCCTCTCAGTTCTGAATAGCGCTTACGTGAAGCATCAAATGTACATAATTAACTAATATAAGTTGGGCAACTTTGGACGGGTCCGGTTGTTGAATTGGTGACTGCTGCTGCTAAGAATTTCATGAGCTCGTGGTCGTGCGTTAAGTTATCGAACTAAGTTATTGTCATTAGAAAGCATTGGTTAAACTATTGAACCTTCGGGCGGTATTATAACTTATTATTATACCCTATGTATTGCTAACAAACCCCAACTCTACTGAAGCTGTTAGAATACGCTCCGGGCCTATTAATTACAAGAAGAGGATTTTCTCTGCGTTTAAAGCCTTAAAATTACTAATAGACATTGCAATCTGGTAAGATTTTCAATTCCGCCAGATTCTGCTAGATGTGGTAGAATAATCAGCTGCATTAATCATATCGCGTTATTGTCTTTCCGTTTCAAAATGATAGTTTCTGAAATCTGGTCTCTTGATAGATCCAGATAGTCTGGTCTAAAATAATGTTAAAACATTAAGAAAAAAAATCATTTTTCTGAATATTAATTTGAAGCGTGTATATTATGTCAAAAACTACGATTATTTTCCGGCATCTCGTATATAATTATTTATATTAAAGTTAATATCATATAACAATATGGAATGAGATGTTAAGGTAAACAGATTTGCGGTGATTGCCTAACTTAACCAGGAAAGGAACTTGGTACCAGCCATGTGTTCGTTTGTCGTACAGGCCGACACATCGGAATGGCCGCCCGTTACAACTCAAGGCTGTTAATGGTGTTAAAGTCAGAATTCGTCGAAATTGTACAACGAAACAAAACATAATTACCGCTAGCAATCACGAGAATTCCGGTAGGGCTCTTTTGCGTATCTTAAAAAAAGACTTAAGTATCCGTGATTATCTATGATATACAAGGCCATGTCCTAAATCAATCCCTATAGTTAAGAGAGTTGATCGATCGTAATACTTATAGTGCTGATACATGGGTGAAAGACAGTGAAATAACGTTTTTTCTGATGAAATAAAATTCTCAATTAATGTATTACAAGAAACAAAACGGCAAAGTATACACACGTATCTCTAAAGAAGCTTTGCAATTCTCCAGAAAGGTGTAACACGGCCATCAACCTTTATCCCTCATATTGATATCCGAGCCCAGTAGGAGAACAAACAATTATGGGTTGTATTTATCGGTATTCGTCACTGCATAGTTTCATTGTCTCATTACTCTTTAGGACACATTGATGAAAGGATATTTAACACTCGCATCTACATATAAAATATTCAGGTCACATACCCAACCAAATCTACGACTTAAAGTTTTTGGAATGAAATAAAACACATAAGTTTTGTTATACATTGTTAAATACTCATTAATATACTGTAATATTTGGTACTACAACCCCTATATCATTCATTTTCTCTCTTTGAGGTCGGTTCCTCATGTCTGAGGATCGTGGTCAGCATCAAGGCGGCGTGGCGCGAGTGATCTGCCTCTACCGGTCTCTGTTCAGCGCATCTCGTACGACCGTGTAGAATTTAGAGGACGCAGAGTCTTTAATTTGATTGGTCCCTCTTTTTGGTAAACGACCGCGCGATATTTTTTCTTTGGAGGTCCCAAGCACAATTTAAAAACAAAATTAATTATCAATTTTCGTGGTGATAGCAAATCATGCCTTGGCCTAAAATATTCATAGTTCGTATAAACAAAAGTAAGTCATTAATCTTCGGTTACCTTAGCGACCTCTGCTTATGGCTTAATAAATGGGTCAGTTTTCTGTCGCATTGCCGTAGCCCACATTTTAAACTCTTATTCGATTAGGTTGTTTTGGCTCAAGATATTAAATAGCTTTGAAATTACGCACAGTGTAAAATCGTGTAGATACACCACACGAAATACAATCATTTATTTTGTAATAACATTATATAAAGAGTCAAAAATTTTATTAATTTTAATAACATGATATTTTTACACTTTATTTCAATTTTAATAATTATTTTGATTCCTTTTAAATTTTTTGGAGGCTTTCGAATGGTCTAAAAAATTCACTAGTCTAAAATATATACAAGACCACTTGAGTATGGTGGAATACTTACGCTCCCGGCTTGCTCAGTGCCGTAGCAGTATCTGCGAAGCAAAGACCAAGCTACTATAAGTAGGAATTCATGTTATATTTAATTAAATTTTTATGTTATTATCAGTAACAATACCAAGTCGTAGTTATGACGTTGTAATGTCATTGTTTCTAAGCAAGTATGCTATTTTTTTAGAAAATTTGAAGGTTTATAATTAAGTGAAGATTAAATTCAAACATTATATTGCATCCTATTATTATACTTACATATAGCTTCATGTATTCTTTAATCCATTAGATCTAGCTCCATATATAACATATGAAAAGTTAAATACATTATTACCTCATATTATATTGGTGTTGAAACGAAACTGTCGACTGTGACAGCGACACATAAATTTGCCAGCCATTTCGCTAGTAATTATGCTGGACTAAGATTTTGATACAGAAGCAGAATAATTTGCAACTGTATCAAATTGGGGCAATTCAGCTCTATTTAATTGGACGCAAGGTATGTATAATAAACTAATGGTTCTCGAATTTAATGTAAGGAGAAGTTGATAAATTTTAAGGTCAATTACGCACCTAAGAAACGATACCGTAGATGCAGAAACTGATAAATCGCAGCTATTTGTTACGGACAAGTTTCACTATCAGCAATTTGGCAAAACCATTATGTTGATAATGGGTTAAGTTCGCTTTAAACAACATAATGGCTCTGGATAAATACATTTAATATTTCTATCCATATAATCGCTAAGATTAGGAATATAACGTTTTGATTTTGAACTGAATTACTGGAATTAACGTTTAAGTTCTTCTTAAAAATGGCAACGTTTGTGAGTGACAAATGATGTTTATGTAGGTGTAGGTATAAGGTTTTTTTGTTAATATTAAAATTGTTATGTCGAATAGTTATTTTATACAATTGCAAAGAATGATTTGAGTTGCCCACTGAAGCTCAGAGAAACGATCCACCGCCCAATTTCAATTGCCACTAGTAAACATGCCCCTGCAAAAGTTATGCAGTGGGTTTACAACTTAAAACTTGAACGACTATAGGATATAGATCTCATCTCGTAATTAAGGAAGCCTAGAACATATTCCATTACGCTACGTTAGTGGGGGTTAGTGGAGGGATAATTGACCAACTCAAGTATACTAAGTTCCGTAGCTCGAAGGTTTCCAACATTACTTAATAACTGCTATATATCAATAAATCGATACCTTAGTTTTAACCTATACGGTGTGGAAGTGCTCAAGAAATTTTGCCATTAGCTCACCTATCTTAATATCGACTGCGTCCAAAGTTGATAATCCTGAGGTCTAAGATCCCTTACTTTATTTATATTTTGTCCTCATTTTCTTAAGAAAAAGAAGTTCGCGAAAAATTGACGTTGATGATCTCACATATGTTTTTGAGTCGTAGTGGGGCAAGGTAAGAGAGGTTTATGTGCAAAACTGGACTTGCAAAGCCTGAGAGACAGATCTGGATTTGCATGTTCAAAATTAAACGCAAATCAAGTTTTCTTCAAACGACAAAACAATAAAGTGTTACTCGATTTCATTTCAAAAATATCCAAATATATTGATCAAAGGCTCAATATAAAATTCAACGCTGTTATTTCAATATGTCAGTAATTTCAGCAATTGTCCTCTAGAAAGCCGTGACAAGAAAAACAAAAAAGATACGCCGGCACGAGAACTTTGTTTTGATTTCCCAGAATGTAAGTGGAGACGTTCTTTGTATAATTTCCGAGGACTTTGCAGATTTATTTTAACAAATATCTAACACAGATAACGGAGCTATCGGCAAAATATCTGAAAAAAGGCTCGCTTTCTAATTGCACGTTACAAGAGACAACTGAGGATTTAATTTGAAAATGGCCCGTTCTTAGGGCAAGTTCAACTGTGTCAGTAAATTTATTTCTTTTAAACGTCTACTCGTACTACTGTATTGAGATTACGCTGTGAATACGTTGATATACCAAACAGGCAAATTAATATAACTTAATTTTGTCGCATAAATATCAGTTTTGCATCTGAAATCATCGCTTCTATTCCAGTCTTTCAATATTCTTTGGACGCAATTTAATACTTCCACGCACGCTAATTAGGCTTCGTTATGGTATGACCTCACTTCGGGACAAGCACCATGTGGAAACCCTGCATATGGTGTGTTATCAACTTGCAGTCTTACGTTTAAAACTGCTGGCGATGCGTCGCAGCCAGCACAATAATAGTTTGCAATTCAATGGCAATTCCCGTCGCCGAATTCATGTATTAAATATGGACTTATTTCAAAATTCGTCTTTTATTCTCCTTTCTTAATCATGTAGTCAATCAAAATTTTCTTTTATTCTTTTAATATCCAGGTTATTTTATTTTTTCTACCTCTTAATTGTTTACTATGGCTATGATAGTAATATAATGAAAACTTATTAGGCTATATTAACGCCAGATTGACGACGAGACAATGAGGCGATCCCATGCCGAATGTTGTGTTAATAATTATGCAACAGCTTTTAAGCTCGTTTTTTATTTAAGTATATCAACTGGATTATTATGATTATCTTATTTAAGATATTTATTAAATTTCCCACTTTCACCACTGTAATTTTTGTTTATGGATTCCAGAAAAGTTAACCAAACATTTTTGGGATGTGACGGTTTTATTGAATTGAATTCAAAAGTTAGATATTTATTGTCTTTTTTAATTAGCACAGTGCGTGTGAATACACTTTATTATCTGAATCTGGCTTTAGAAATAGGGATGAATCCGTTAGTGTATGTTATTCACCATTAAAAACGCGCAATGAACTTTACCATTGAGCGCTATGGAAATCTAATTAAATCCTTTGTTGAGTTTTTAAGCGCAGCTAACAGATTATTACGTAATGATAATTTATAATTTTTGAATTATTTATGTATATCATTAGGTATTACGAATATATTGTAAGTATATTATGAAAATTACAGTATGAAAAAATATGTACAAGTAACACAAATTTAATCAATCAGCTGTCCTTAATGTTTGACGCAAAAACAGAATTTACTATAAAACTAAAACTTTGGTAAAATTACATTTGCTATAGTTATAGCTATATTCTAGTATGAGCTTTCAATCTTCACATTTCGTTCCGGTAAAACATGTTCCGGAATAATTTTGTTTTTAAATGAAAAAATATTTTTTAAAAGGTGCCGTGGTTCCGGAAATTATCGTCCGCATACACACAAACTCAAAGAATTCGCATTCTCTATAAAATATTAGTATATATTATATGAGGCGTATTGTGGTATGAATAAGTTAATTGTAAAAAGACTTATAAAAAGTTTTTTACCATTAATTTATTTTTAATTTTTTTAGATTTAATGTAACATTGTATTAGTTTCCGTGTTCTCCTCAGCAAGCCCTTTCATTTGATAGCCATACTGTAGTAGTGCAGAAAAATAAATAGTCCGCCATTTTGGATGATTCACCATATTGGAATTAGAATGACGTCAGATAGCTAAGCATGCATTGTCGTCCAAAATAAGCGTGTATACCAAATTTCAGCTCAATCGGTTAAAGATAACTGATTTAAAATTCAGTTGCAAGATTCGACCCAGACAAACATACATACATTGCAAGTTAATAAAAAGCATGTAATAATGGAATTATTGCTAAAAGCATTATCTACCAGTCGTCCTTTAAATTAATAAGCATAAGCAATATTAGATATAAGAGATATTACTTTTGGTACTTTTAATACTTTCAGGTATGGAATATTTTTTTCTTTTTGCTAATGACTTGTGATTCGAATTTGTATTAGCCTTAACTACTTTCTTAACTTTTATAGTAATGTTAATCCATAATCCATATTTTTTTTATAAATTAATACAATGTATACCTATGTATACCTACCTACGTAGTTTTACCAGACCTCATCGGAATATCACTGAAGTTCAGGACCAACTTTTCTTGTTTGAATATAAAGAAGAATCTTGGAACACTGAATTGTATCCTCAGCTAAGCGATAAATTTCGAAATCCATTGGGTCGCTGCTTCATTTGGCACTTAGTCACGCTTCAGCCTAGCGAAAAATGTGTATAAAATTCTATAAATATACTACAGTTACGTGTCTGATTTGCATATATTTTTGTAACAGTGAAATTTTATGCCTTACACATTGATAAAACTCTCCTTCGTGTGCATATTTGTTATAAGCGGAAATCTACGAGTACAATGTACTTGTTCGTCACTTACAAGTACTTATTTAACAAATTTTGAGATAAAGAAAAAGTATTTAATATGTGCTGTTTATATTACATCCTTTTACATCATTCTCCCTCATCCTCTATTCAAACTGCTATTCGTCTAAAGCAACTTTGAAACACTTTTACCAGTCTTGATCGAACAGGTCAGAAATGGCTACTTCGCAGGTTGCCAATTTCTTCGGTCTTTGAAAAAACTTTCCTTTTACTTTTTCTTTCACTTTTGCGAACAAAAGGAAATAATAAGGAGGTATGTAAGTCAGGGCTGTAGGGTGGATGAGTTAGGATTTCAACAACAAATTCCTCAATTAATACCTTTGTTCTAAGGGACGTATGTGACGAAGTTTACCGTGATGCAGTATGATTCCCCGAAGTACGAAAGGTTTTGATTTTCTATGCCGCACAGTTTGAAAAACTTTCGGCAATGCTACTGTCGTGTATCACTCATAGTTGACTAACCTATAATTTTCCAGCATTGACCCTGAAATAAAAACTAGACACCATTTTCGCCATTTTTTTTTTCTAACGTTGCGGTGTCTTTGGAATCCAAATACTTTAAAGTTCAAACTTCGAAGGAATATTTTCACATAGCACAGACATGAATAATTGATGTATTATAATATAATACCCTTCCCTATCCAAAAATTCAGGAGTTAAAGGTCACCTTCACTCAATGACATTCCGTAACACCAGACCACATTACGGATACATTGCCGGCCAAGAACAAAGCAGGGAACCAGCTTCATCGGTGGCTTTCCATAACTGCAGGCAGATTATCAGAAAGATTTTACGATTGATAGTAGCAGGATGCAGTGATACCAAAAAAGAAATCTTATTCACTGCCTATATGTACCGTAGGAATAAGGTTAGGTACAACACCCAGTGACCACTTATAGGACAGCCCCAGGGCTGTCACCATATAATAGCACCAGTGCTATTGTTTCATTTGTTCTTTTTCAAGGTACTGCATTCTCTTTTTCTTTAAAGTTAGCTTGCAATCGAGCATAGATGGAGCACCTTTGCATTTCTATTTCATCCTAATATCATCCCATAACTTATTAGTCCAAATTATTTGATAACATTGGAACAGCAGCTTAATGTCTTTGTTACTAATATAATGTGGAAACTAATAGACTTGATGATAGCTATTAAGGCGGATAATAGACATCTAATTAACCGGTTCAAACAGTCGAACTCAATTTAACATTACTAAATCTGAATCAACAATTGACATTTATGCACTAGACGGCTGAAAATTTTGATTCATCGAAAAGAGGAATTTGGTTTAGTGATTTTATTTATTTCTAATAATAGCTTAATGACGCATCAATATCCCGATGACTTTCGATATACGTATTTTGCAAAGTGCAATCGCGGTCAATAATTGAATGGGTGATCCCTAACATAATATTGCGAGCCCTTCCGTAAGTTCTACGGCACGTTAACCTATCAGTCCCAGATGTTATTGTTACATAGAAATAGTTTTTTTTTTAATTTACATTACGCATATTTAATCATTATTATATTTTATCATAATTGAATGTCCCACTGTTGGGCTCGGATTTCCTCTCATAACGGGAGGGATTAAGATCACAGTTCGCCAAGTTGGCAAATGCAAATTGACAGACTCTACAGACTTTTGAAAATATTATGGATTACTTTCAAACATGCAAGTTACCTCACAATGTTATCCTTCACAGAAGCAAGTGATAATGCATTTATTAAACGCAGATAATTTAAAAACTAGAACGCAGATAATTTAAAAATACGCAGATAATTTAAAAACTAGAACGCAGATAATTTAAAAATACGCAGATAATTTAAAAACTAATACGCAGATAATTTAAAAACTAAAACGCAGATAATTTAAAAACTAGACGTGTTTGTAGGATTCTGCTGTTTATTACTGTAATTATGTAAATTAACATGTCGGAGATCTTCAGACTGAACGAAAACTGCTGGTGGGTTGGCCATTAACACCGTCCACTGTTTCGAGCAGGGTTATTGAATATGCTCCAGATCATACTTATTACAAGGAGAAATATGGTTTATGGAGTAGGTCCGCTATTGTATTACAGACAATAGTTTATTTAAATTTTTTTTCTAGAAAACTTAACAATTTTTAGCAAACCTGTAGCAAAGTTGCTAATACTGATAAATGCTAAGCATAGGGCCTCAGTTTTGATTAAAGATGGGGCAGAAAATATGTGAGATTAATATTGAATTTTGGGTTATACCGTTATATTAATTATTCTAGTGGATTTGGTGGGCGAATTTATTAATACTTAAATCATTTTTATTTTATTACGGTTCCAAGATTTCTTTACGTTACAAAACGTTCAAGGGGCCATTATATGAGAGTATAAGAATACTCATTAAAATTTAACAAAAATACCAACAATTCTAAACAAATATTACACAAGGCCATTAGGGGAAAAAAAGAATCCATAAAGCCTTAAGTGTCTATGAATATATAATTTTTATAACAACTGCTCAATATTTTTATAAACGCGTAGTTTTTTATGTGCTTGTGAATCTACGTTCCAATTATTACTTATATTGGTTATTGGTTAAAAGAAATTTACATTTTTAAATTCTACTATTTTAAAAGTTAAAAATAAACTAAAATGTTATTTGAATAACATACAAAGTTCTGGATAAAAATGTAAATAGATTTAAATTTAACATTACTCAAAATGATCACGTCTATCTGTCTCATCTGGTTTTCTCTGAATTTACTGACTCGATTAGTTGCGTGCGTGCGTGGTGTCACGGTTAAATTACTTATGTAAATTATTACTGATTAATAATATGTGAACTACCTATATAACTTTTTTCTTCTCGAAGTGAGTGTATAACAGTCCAATAACCAATGAAAAGTGACATCTCATTTCAAAATAAAATAACTTTATTATGGGATTAATAAGAGAAAGTAAATAATACATAACAAAATAATCATATCACCAGTTCCTAATTAACAAGTAATTTTCCTATAATAAAAGTGCAAAATCTAGTGTAATACAAAAATGGGAGAGTTATGACTGTTAAATGAAAACACCCACATTACACGATAAATGTGCGCCACTTGCATGTCAAGATGGTTGGAAAGTACACTACAATTTCACTTCAAACGGCTATTGGGTACTATAGAGGAGGCTAGAGCATCTAGAGCATAAAATACATATGTATAACGGCATCGTTTGTACGAGGATACATCTACGTCATTCCGATATAACTTTCGACTGTCGACTCAGAATTGAATGAATTAAACTTAATTATATTAAACGCTTCTTCAATAATCCTTTACAGTATATTACAAGCATTTTGTAATTCATACATATCTGAGATAAAAACTAAACTCAAAATTACCTATCAAAGTTAATCTTGACAGTACAAATATTGAAATATATACTATCCTAAGCGAAAACGACCCAAGTGACAAAAATAATATAATAAATCAATTAGGCAGAAAATTAACATACAAATACCAGTGTCAATTAAGTCATCTATACATGTAGCAAAAGCCACAGACGTGAGCATCCACAGCCTATCAATTAATGTAGACCCAAGCATTAGGATAGCAACAGAATAGAAACAATTCAGACACATCCGATACTAAAATATTATCATGTCCGCCATTTGCAACTGAACTGCGGGAGCGTTAGCGAGTGTGGGTTAGTTTCCTGTTTTTCTTAATTAATGGTCACAAAAAATTACTAAAATCACTTTGAATTAATTTTAGCAAACTTTACTGGAACAGGGACAGGATAAATTAGAAATATTACTAAGGAAACTAGATGAACTTAAATTCACTTTATATTTACTCTCAATGTTTTATTGGCCATGTACATCCTTTATATTTTACACTTATAAAGTTAATTTATTTTACTGATTTCATATGTTAATCAATATTGCAGAAAATAAACATTGTTTTCGTTTCAATAAAGATTATATAAACGTCCGCCATTAATTCACTTTTAGTACACCACAACTAACAATCCGCTTGTTTGTAACATAAAAATATATATATAATTTTATTTATCATTCAATAACGTAGTCGCCGAAATTCGCGCACAATCAGTAAAGGACGTTCTGTTTCCAAATTACTTAAAAAAAACATCAATAAAAATCATCCATCACCTATAGCTATTAAACAAAACATAACATAAACATAAACAAATGGAAAAAGTAAACTGATTTTTCTTTGCCCATTTATAGATTATCAAAGTACATGACATACATCAATATGTTAACATAAAAAAAACCGACTTAAATTTGAAGGAGGTGAATTTCTTGGTCTTATCTTCTATTTTTCATCCTTGAGAGTGGTATTTTTTTTTCTAAATTAAATGGAACTAAATGGTTAGTATCAAACAAAAAAGGAATTTTCCAAATTTATCAATAAATGGCGGAGTAACAAAAATGAAAAATACACATTAATTAAAAACCCCCTCCTTTTTGAAGTCGGTTAAAAATACAAAAAATACAATTTATTGATATAATACAATACAATTTCATTTTTAAACTATGAAATCAATTCAATTTTAAAATTATTATTTTTACTTTATGGATATTGCATTCTAAAACCAATTTCAAGTAACCAACAGGACGTGCAAAAAACACAGAAGCTCACTCGTTCTACTGATTCTGATAATTATGACCACGTTGTTATTATATTCTTATTAGAATAAGGTAGGTAATTCTTAATATAATCACTATTGTACCATATAAATGTAAGTAGGACAGAAAAAAAACGTTTGTTATTTTTTACCTTGATCCGAAACTTTACGTACGTCTTTATTATATACTGTAATACCATAAGCATCTACTAAATTCACTTATTGTAACACACTAGTTACTAACTGACTCCAGAGATGGCGCTGTATGGAATCCTGAATCACGCTAACAAGTGTACGTTGTAATTTGTAGCAATAGGCCGAGTGACGGTTTGATTTGTATCGAGGTTTAGGTCCTGGTACTACGCACGCTATACGCTTTCACCTATGCTGAGACGTCTTAGTGTCGTTGGTATTAGATATCCATTGCTGTCTTTAGTATACTTCCACCATACGTTGCGATGTACTGAACCAGTGGTGTAATTCATTTGTATAATTGTACTGTGGCTCCTACTAATAAACTTCTGAAGCGCATAACCAGACGTTTTTTTGAATTTCCGTCGTCCTCTACTCTTCCACGTTACATTGGCGCTCAACTTGAGGCCTGAAGACGTGACGTCACTTTAACCTTTTAGGAATACAACGATCTGTGCTACGAGCGACTTCAGAAAACCTACGAAGTTATTAAATGACTGGAACAGGATCGGATACGTCGAAATTACATGAAAGTGACGCTACATACGTTACACGCTCTGGAAGAAAAACTACCACAAAAGTGAAGAGAAAACCTAGCATGATGATGTCATCTGAACAATTCAATCAGCTTCTGGACAGAATCGCTGCAAAACCATCACTAAGCAAGGGTTCGCTTATCAACTGCAATTATACTTACAATGGTGTGAAAGACGCCGAAGTTGTGGAAGCGTTCCTATCAGCTTTGAATATCTTCAAGCGTTCGGCTGACATTGGTGATACTACCGCACTCAGCGAATTACCTGTTCTGCTCAAGGGCGAAGCTGGAGTTTGGTGGTTAGGAGTAAAAAACGACGTGACTTCCTGGTCAGACTTTGAATCTCGTTTACGCGAAAACTTTGCCCCTCTTCGCGAGCCATACTTACTATATATGGACATCTCACAGGAAAAGCAACTCCCAGGAACACCGACCGAGGAATTTATAAGACGCAAACGGATGCTTTTTTCGCAACTGCCGAGTCCAGGCCACACGGAAGTTCAACAATTGGACATGATCTACGGGCTCTTACGTTTGGACATCCGAGAGAAGGTATCCCGAACTGAAGTTCGAAATTATAAAGAACTCTTAAAAGCTGCTCAAGCTATTGAGCATGTTCTTCATGAAAAGGACAAATCAACCGGAACGAAACCTAATAAGACTGAAGCTGAATCTCACCCCGTGTCAATACGAAGAAGTCGATGCAGATACTGTAAAAATTACGGTCATACAACAGAAAATTGCAGAAGGCTGTCTACCCTTAAAGATATTATCCCAAAAACTGTCGCAAACACTGACATAAAGGAAGCGGCTACACAGTTTCCATCACCGTCCTCACCCAAGATTAAATGCTACGGCTGTGGTGCTCCCGGAGTTGTGAGGAGTAACTGTTCGACATGCCACGCGAATAAGGCTCAACGATCCCTACCAGAAGTTGGATTCTGTTCAGTAGCTATTTCTACTGATGCCAGAGATCGTCCAGTTGTCTATGTTGATATTGGTGGGATAACTGGCGCAGCATATCTAGATAGCTGTGCTAAAACAAGTATCGCTTCTTACTTCTTATACTGCGAGTTAAAAAAGAAAGGATACCAATTCAACGAATTAGGAGTCGGTATAACATTGGCCGACAGTATTCAAAAACGTCAAAATGTTTTGATTACCAAGGTGCCCGTGAAAATTAATGATCGCACGGTACTTACAACCTTTTTAGTTTTGCCAGAATCACGCCGAAGTCGAATTCTTCTTGGAGTAGATTTCCTACAAGATGCACACATCGCATTAAACCTGCCCCAATGCACCTGGCATTTTATTGAAGACCCGTCAGATGAGTTTGAGATGCAAAAGCAAAGAAGTAATAAGAAATGAAGAGCTTCAGGATAAAGATATTGCTAAGATAGTACAAAGTCTAGAAGCCAGTGATGAAGAGAATGCTAGATACTGGAGTAGAAAAGGGTATTTTTTGAGTAATGACCTTTTGTATCGATACCATTCTGGTGCTGACGTACAATACAGCCAATTAGTTATTCCGGAACAAGAGCAAGCCCGTATTATTGCTACTTATTATAACGAAGCCACTGCTGGACATTATGGAGCGGACAAGACATTCGACCAAATAGCAAAATGTTACTATTGGAAAGGGATGAGAAAGCAGATAGAAGGATACATTCGCAATTGTCTTCAATGTCAACGCTATAAAGCTTCTAATCAGAAACCTGCTGGTTTGCTTCAAACAACAGCCCAGAATCAGCGATTCGAAGTGTTATCATCTGATTTATTTGGGCCTCTGCCTCGGACTGATGAAAATCATAATTGGATCTTCATTGTTGAGGACGTAGCTACACGTTGGGTGGAACTATTCGCTCTCAAACGAGCCACTGCCGAGGAATGTGCCAAAGTGCTGCTTGAAGAGATAATATTAAGATATGGCACTCCTCGCCGATTCATCAGCGATAATGGTACACAGTTCGTCAATAGTGTCATGCAGCAGTTAACATATTGCCTTGACATTCAACATAGATTCACTCCTGTCTATCACCCTGAAACGAATCCAGTCGAGAGAAGAAACCGCGACCTGAAGACTCAGTTGGCCATCCTGATTGAAGGCAACCATACAAGTTGGCCAGATAAGCTGCCAAGTATTCGATTCGCTATGAACACAGCGAAATCGTGCTCCACGGGTTATACACCCGAACATCTAACATTCGGACGTGAATTAAGAACGACCGAAGATGTAGAACAAGACTTCAGAGAAATAGTTCAGAATGATAATTTTATCAAAGAACTTACCCCTCGCTTGCTTTTGATGGCTGATACTATGGTCAAGGCACGAGAAATGCAAGAAGGAAAAGAAGAAAAGAGGCAGGAATGTGTTGACAAGAAATGACGCATGTTGCAACACAATTTTAGAATATTAGAAATGCCAATTTGCAGGGTTCTATCTACAAAATATATTTTGCTCACTATTCTTAAGCAACAAAGGGCCCTTCTCGAAATAGAGAGATTAAATTGTATGCATTTAATTTAAATTATTTATTAACTTTCTTTTTATTGTTACAGGATGAGCAAGCGTTGAAACCAGCTCCTGAAAAGCTAAAAATGTTAGACGATGAATCACAATACACCAGGACGATATAAATAAAATGGTGAGATTGTGTTCGAGTGTGATGCGAACGACATTATGAGGAGGTGGTTAGCGATGGTGACGGTGGTGGCGCTGGCGGGGGCGGCGACGGTTCGAGGATGGGATTGTGTATGCAATCCAAGGGAGTGTGAGGCACTCGAGCCCAGTGGTTGCCCAGGGCTGGGGATCGTTGTTTGGGATCCTTGCAGGTTAGTAACTCTTTTCTTGAAATTCCGTTGTTTAGAGAAATGTTTCAAAATATGTTTGCTACGTACAGGAAATAGATATAAATTCCACAAAATTAAGCATGGTTGTTTTGGTGGTACATAATACAAATTCACAAATGTGAACGGTAATGTTAAACATTAAAGTCAAGTTATTTGTCAGGTATTAATGTGCATTTTTTTGCATACGATTTATTTTGGTGCAGTTGTCAACACTGACATTGAAAGCTTCACTGTGACAATTGGTGAAAACGTGACTAAACTGACAGTTGCCGATGAAATGAATAATAAATAATAATATTTTAATCACAAAGAAACGAAATAACTGAAACTCCATTTTAAAGGCCTGTGAATATAATCTATACTGATATTATAAGGAAAAAGAGGGTGTGATTTTTGTGAATTTGTATTACATTCAGAAAGGACCTATTTCAAAAATTCTTTTACCATTTGAAAGGTTCGTTATTTCAGAGGGTAGCTATAGAGAATAAAAAAATAATTCCAACTCTCTGTCAGTATGCGATAATCAAAAAAAACTACGACTCGGGTTTTCCTAATAGATAGACTGACTCACGAGAAAGGTTTAGGTAAATGACATTAGGAAACATTTATAAAATGCTTGATAAAACCGAGGGTTCGACTATTATTTTTGTATATTAAACTTTTGGGTATATTAAACGTTTTTTTCCAAAATAGATCATATTTAAGGTGCAATTTTATGTTTCGCTGATTAAATAATTTGTTTAAATATTTCTGTATAATAAATTATATCATAATTATGTTTCTTATATATTTTGTTAAATTACGGTTCGAACCAAATTCACAAACGGGGTATTTCACACTCACATTTTGAAATAAAACATTTATTTAATAATATTGTGGACGATTAGGTGGTGTAATAATTTATAATATTTTCATAGGGAAAATCACAAACGTTTTTAGGACGTAACTTGGGAAGGGATAAGAAACTAATAAAAACAAATAATATAAGTAAGGGAAATAAGAACCTTTTTACACCTTTGATCGCAAGCTTAAACATATACTTGGATTATCACTATATTATTAGAGGTCGTTCATGACTTTGTCCAAAGGAACCTTCATAATATGTTCTTCATATACATATAGGGTATACATTTTCAAGAGCTTTCAATTCATTTACAAATAATTCATATCTTGCGCTATCGATAAAGTAAAACCAAAATTCGTCCGTTAAAGAAAATCCTGTAACACAATTTGTATGGGAAAGTAAAAATATTGAGATTTCAGCTTTCTCGTTATGTTCCTTCGGGAAAAGTTTATGCTTTAAATATCTTTTGATCCAGTTAAAAATCTTCACGGAAGTTTTTAAAAGTTATGTTCCAGAAGTATTTATTTTTTAATTGGTAAGTTACGTATTTTCAACAAGTTTGTGAATAATAAATTGATAAATATGCATCTACTTTTAACGTTTTAAGAATTAACGAGATTCTTATGTTTTTGCCATAAAAAATTACGTAATATTAAAAATAATATCAGATTGTAATTCAACAATCAATCAATATTTTAACTTTCTAATCTAGGATTTACCAAATGTGGACATCGGTACTGTGTTATCTGGCGGTATTTTCTGCTGGTAAGCATTTATTAGATGCGCCAAAAAAAATTTTAAATTTAAAACAAAATGTAAAATTTATTATTAAACGCAAATATAGGTATATGTCAATAATAATAAATAAATATATATATATATATATATATATCAGTTTATGTACTCAAATACTAATACATATAAATAATATAATTATACATATAGCTTACTTATATCTGCTGGTAGGAAGTTATAGTGCCATTCTGTCAGTAAAATAAATGAGTAGCGATAGAAATGGTTGATGCGCGTGTGTGTGTGTGTGTGTGTGTGTGTATTTCCTTGAGATTGATACAGTGAACTATCGAGGAAGTGGCGGCTACAAATAAATATCAATAAATCCTTCAGGCAGTAACGGGTTGAACGGATTGTTAAAAATACTGTAAAAGATAATTAAAAACGTGACGGATTCCCTTCATTCTTGTCAGTCAGCTCAACCCAACCTCACCTTCTCCCGGTTTATTCTGCTGAACATCGAATGCGCCTACGACGAATGGTTCCTACTGATGATGGTCAAAAAACTCCGTACTATCCAGTTTAACCCTGACGGTATTTGTAAATTATTCTTTACTTAGTACATGATTCTTATTCTAGAATCAATCGTATTTCGATTGCAGTAGCGGAGAACTGGTCGTAAGCGTATCCTCATGAGACATCCACGTGCAACGGTGACCACTTACAACCATTCCACTTATTTGAGGGCTAATGTTTTTGCTTTTGATGTATGGTAAGCCGTTTTATCGCAGTGATACTGGCAGGTGCGATGGAAGTTTCTTAAACTAAAATTGAAACCGACATCGTTGTTGAAGAGCCGTTCTAGTTCACTAAGAAGTTCTTCAGTTAGGTCAGCACACACCAGCGTAGTAAATTAGGTGTTAAATTAATAAAAGTCTTAAATTTTTAATATCTTTGTTTTATGTCATGCTCAAAATGTTCCTACTAAAATAGACGAACTTGAAACTAGTTTGAGCAACAATTAAAGTAACTGAATTAGTTTGCGGTGAATACTCCATGAGAGCGCTAGCATATAAACAAAAGTTTCCGATTAATTCGCTGGCTGTCCATGTAAGACCATTTACTGTCCGTGAAGTCAAATAAGGAAGACTTTATTAAGCGTCATGCAATTAACTAACTTTTGTTAGGAATAGTGACATTCACAATTTTAATACTAGAAATAATGTTTGAATGATTGTACTAATTTAAATATTCAGTAAAACTAGTAAATTTTCTATGACTAGGTGTGTTAAAGTTGATTTCAAAATTCCGTCTGAGGTAACGGAAAGAAACTACCATACTTTAAATTTCAATAGTCCATACATTTTCTCCATTTTAGTTATGGGGCGCCGCTGCTTTTGTCATCTTAAAATTTAATTTTTCTCCTTTGATATTCCGTAAGCTGCCTAAAATTGTTGCACGATATGAAGCTGATTCACGTAGGGCTGATTGTAACCGTGTTAAAGTTAATTATTCGATTAAATTAAATTTAAAATCGTAATAGATCATAGCGCGCAAATGTTTGCAATTAAGCTTCATCGTTTTAAATAATAATTATTACCAAAAAAAACCGACTTCAAAACACAAACTATTCCAAAACAAATTAATAAGCAATAAAAAGTAAAAAAAATCTTTTCCAATAAAAAAAATCATCGAAATCTCTTGATGTGATATTGAGTTATTCGTCCATTTGTCGCGCACATACTTAATGCAAATTTAAGACTTATATGGTTTTCTCATGGTTGCCATTGTCAGAACTAGAATAAATTGAAGTGGGACCACACTGGGACCACCAGATTTCAAGTAAATACAAAATCATTAAAATCGATTCATCCAGTCGAAAGTTCTGAGGCAACAAACATTAAAAAAAACATAGTTGAATTGAGAACCCTCCTCCTTTTTTGAAGTCGCTTAAAATCGCGGGAAACGTTGCAGGAAAATGATTAGAACTTTCAATTTTTACTTTTTAAAAACAGACACAGGTGCGTTTCATTTTCAATTTCTATGCTTTTCAAATTTATTGAATGTCCAAAGTAAATAAAAGTTTAATAACAAATACAATATTTGTGTTTAACTGTGAATGTTTCATCAGATCCTTGGTAGTACAACTGTCTACTACATTGTCTCCACCACCCAGGACATACAAATGATAGAAAATGCCGGCATTCAGTTTATTTCTTATATCCCTTAGTTTAAGGTTTTACAAATAAAAAATAAAATACTAAAATGGAGATATTATTTCAGTTACCCGAACTGGAATTTAAATAATAATTATTAAATTAATTACTACAATATTTCAAATACACTTCAAATATCAGTCTCAGATACCAAATGTTAATTTAAATTTATAAAATTATTACGTAAATCGGGGGATATAGTTTATCGGTATATTTTATTTAATGCAAGTTACTTGGGTTTAGAATTAAAAGTTTATTAACCCTACAGACACTATTTATTGATATTATCATTTTCAATAAACTACGGAAAGAATAAATATTCATAATTCTTCTATTTCCTATTGTACGCTATAGAAAAGAAATATAATTATTATTGTTTTATCTTAAGAAAGTGAACTTTATAAAAATATTAATTTAACGATTCACTGCAGTGATTCATAGCAAGTAAGGAAAAGCTGTACAAAAAGCGGCTTTATTAGGAAAGTCAACGATTTCTTTCAGATAATAATTTCGGGTGACACCGTAGAAAATATTATTGTCTAAATCATTACATATGATCTTAATACATCAAGCCGCTCTGAAGTTTCAAAATCATTAACTATTACAATGTAAAAATCGATTAGGGCACGATCATTTAGGATTGTAGGTTATTCTTCTACTGAACTTTAATAAATGTATGTATAAAATTTAAAACAGGAAGTGGGTAGAAATGTTTAGTCCATTACAGAATCTCAGGTGAAAAATATCTTGATTTAACCAGTTAAAACTTTAAACGGATAAGTTCACAATATATGTACTCGACATTGCAACAAAATTATGTCATTAGTGTCTTCGATTTCAGCTGCCTCGCTTGAAAATTTACTAGTGAAGTTGAAATAGCCATGGCCGGCCACATGCTACTAACGCAATTAGAAACTTTTACGCTTTTGCGTTTTCAGCTTATATATAATTTTGTGGATATTTTTAATACAAGCTTTAGCCATTTAAACTATTTCTTTTTTCATATTACGTAATAGTAATAACGTTAACTTATTTATAAACCACCGGTTCAGTGATTGTGTGAAATAATTATATAATATAATAATTATATTTACAAAAAATATTATGAAAATGAAACACAAAACTAATGACACTTTCAAATATAAGTCACAAAATACTTACCGTTGTAGTGATTTATTTCCCCTTTTTTCATTAGACATATTTTATCCCTCCACCCTTTCTTATTTTCGCTTCTTGTTTCCTCTACCCAAAGGATGTCTGAAAGAAATCGCTGCTTAGCGACAATACCGCCTGTTGTATTTACATATTATGAGCTGACGTTTTTATTATATCTTGTTATTGTTGTGGTATAAAATAGAGTATTTTACTATATAATATTATGTATAATTTATAAACATAATTTTAAAAATATAGTCTACACTCTTAGAGACTTTTGAAGCAATTTTATACAGGAAATTTGTTAATTTAACGTACCTTTACGATAATATAATATGATACAATTTTAGTGCGTCAACGTGAGCGGCATACCATTTGCTACGCGGCTGAAGAACACGTGTAAGCGACTCTGTCCGCGATTAATTCAGGATCGTACGTGATCAGCCTTCTACGCCAGCTTAATATAGATTCTCGTGTAGCTACGTAACTTTATTCTACGCACTTGGACACAACGAACTAGACGAAGTGTGAAATTGCCACCTGTCATCGAAGATATTATCACCAAGGTCATTAAGATAAAACCAGGCAAGTACAGTCGGATTCGCCTGCGATTAGGTTCTACTCTGTTAATTTATCCGGGAGTGTTTAACATTTCTCGTTACAAATTTTCGAGAGATAAAATTTTTGTGTTGAGTTTTCCATAAGCTACGGGTGAATGAGTAGTATTTTGTTTTTACTTCCAAACGAAAGACACAGTAATTATGTACATAGAAAAGGGGGATGTTCAATTTTCGGATACTTTTAAAAATATACAATTTATAATTATATTGTTATGTGGCAGGATAACACTGATTCGAAAAACACTAAAGTTGTTTCGCAGACTTTATTGCGTTACAACACTACTTGACTGTTGTAGTCGCACTCGTTGATCGTAGGTATTTTGCTTCGTAGGGAGAACTATTCGTTTTCGTGTTCGAATAACTCGCGCATGGGCTTTCCGCTATTTATATAGATTTCCGGGCCTTACAGAACTTTCTACACCGTTTGCGTCAATGGGCTCGAAAAACAATAGAACATGGCGTAGGTAGTAAAGAAAACGTGTACGTGATATTCACTCTTTTGCGCAAGTCATAAGGGCTAGAGCCGCTTAAGATGTTCGATGACTTTCTTATAAGTACTTGGTTTCCATGGCCGCTATTGTTTTCTGCCGAAATTTCATAATAATATCAAAAATATTTAAACACTAAACAATAACAAGCTACCCCTTCACGGTGTATGGGGAGTGTTCCCTGGGTGTTGGATGGGGGAAGTCGGTAGTACAGCTTGGCTACGTTTCCGAAGAAGTCCCATGAACTCGCTAACCAACGAAGGGTGTAGTCCTCCTACATAATAGGGGTTGTGTAGAGGGCTAACTACCCTCCCACGGAAAAACAAATAGTTACGAAATTGACAACGAGAAAAATAGAATCCGATCCTAAAAACGACAACTCCAGACGTGAAATATCGTACATTCGAATTGCTCCATGGAACGTATGCTCTCTGTTTAGACCTGGTGCATTTTACCAAGTTAACAAAGAGTTGTATCGATATAATATAGGAATCTAAGCGCTTAAGGAGGTAAGGTGGCCAGGGCAAGTGGAGTGTAATATAGATAACCAGGTAGTAATCTTCTATAGTGGTAGCGAGGCTAGGCACTATACGCACTGCACTGGATTTATAGTGTCCTATAAATATGTTGGTAGTGTTATACGATTTAATGAATTATCTAACAGAATATCTATAATGGTCAAAAGGAATATCAATGTATATGCCCCAATTGAAGCAGCGGACGAATATTATACAAATCCTTAACTAGTATTGGACCAGATTCCTAGTTACGATATAAAATAAGTTCTTGGAGACAAATCTCAAAATAGGACAGAAGGAAATATAAATGCCAACAAGAGAAAAACATTGTGGACATGAATTCAGTTATGATAATGACTATAGACTCATTACCTACATCTGCAAAAGGATTGGTCATGAGATCACTATGTCGGAAACCAGATAAACCATGTTATTGTAGACGATAGGCATAAAAGCACTATCGAAGTCATAATAGTTTTTAGAGGAGCCGACTGTACAGCGACCAATACCTACTTTTAAGTTAAATGTAGAATTAAAACACATAAAAAGACACGTGATAACTATGAAGACAAGATCAAATTAGAGAATTTTAAAACACTTGAGAAGATCCATTTCAATTACAAATCTATAATAGATTTCAGAATTTAATAGTTGACAAAGATATAGATGAGGCCTGGAATAAAATGTAAAAAATTGTGAAAAACGTTGGTATTAGCTTGGAAAAGTCAGGAAGAAAAAACGGAAGAAATGGTGGAACAAAGAATGTAAAAAGGCCGTAGAGGATAGAAGCAAGTAAAGGATGTAAACGGAACTGAATGACCAGCAGACAGACAAATACGAAGAAAGCAGACTGAATGCAATAAAGATCCTATAACGAGCAAAGCGGCAATATTTCCAAGGCCGTATACAAAAGGTTGAGACTCTTATGAGAACAGGCGAATCTAGGAAATCCTACCAAGAGATACGCGATTTTAAGATGGGTTATCAGCCCTCTACTCAAATATTAGAAGATTAAAATGAAAATCTTGTTATGGATAGCGCCAAAATTAAAAGTATGTGGCAAGAGTATTTCCAGCACATTTTTAATTGCTCAACCCATAAGACAGACCTGAAACCCATTGCAAAACAACACCAGTATTCTATGCCTATATTCGAAGAAACTCAAAAAGCCAATAAAAACCTCAAAAACAATAAGGCCCCAGGTATAGATGGCTATCTTTCTGAAGTGTGGAAACATGGCTGAAAAAAATTACAGTTTAAATTGTATGAGCTCATATTAGTAGTATGCAGAGGTAATAAGCAACCACAAGCACGGATACTGGCACTATCGTCCTAGTGCACAAAATCAATCAAAAAATCAGGTGTTGGCTTACATTCTATTGGCTAGGTTACCTATCGCGGAAAAAAAATATGGTAGATTATCAGTATAATTTCCGTCGAAACTGGGGTACAGTAGATCAGATTTTCCTCCCAAAGCAACTGATGGAGAAAAAAATGGGAATATGCGCCAAATATCCATATTCTCTTCGTAGACTTTAAAAAGGCCTATGACGGCATAGTGCTTTCTATGACAACCTAAGAAAGCTCGATATCCCAGCCGAACTTGTTAACATTATCATAGTAGCCACTGGAAAGAGCAAGATGCATGCCCGAGTTGGCCGATGGCTTTACGGTGATTACCGGACTGAAGCAGGGGGATGTCCTGTCACCTGTCCTTTTCAATCTAATCCTGGAGTATGTACTGAGAGAAGTAAATGCACTGAAATAAGGTATAGAACTTGGGGGGAAAAGGAATAGGGTACGTGGACGACCAGGCTCTATTAGGGGAAAGCCGTGAAGAACTTATTGGCGCAGCTAGTAACCTTGACAAGGAAGCACAGAAGGTAGGTTTTGGTGTCCAGGCTTTTGAAAAGACGAACTAAACTTCGAATATACAAAACCATAATAAAGCCCATCCTTATTTACGGTTGTGAAGC
Organism: Megathymus violae; assembly: GCA_003671415.1. NCBI lineage: Eukaryota > Metazoa > Arthropoda > Insecta > Lepidoptera > Hesperiidae > Megathymus > Megathymus violae. The sequence goes on from PDGT01000036.1 coordinate 2,476,057, forward strand.
TTGGACACTGATATTAAAGAAGGAAAATAAGATTCTTGTAGCAAAGCCCGGCCCAATCTGATAGTAGGGAATGGAGAGCACGTAATGACTTTTTCGGTGAATAAGTAAAAACAACATTAACTTAACAAATTTGAATAAAATATTAAAATGCTTGTGTCATGAGAAAATTTAATATCACAAAAATGTCAGGCTTTTTATGAGCGACAGACCATTTCGTACGTGGTTGAAGTTTATGAGTACACAACGCGGAGTGCGATTAATTCAGGCATGGACGTGATCTGCCTAAGATGTCCGCAGGATAGAGTTCCGCCATTTACTACATACTCGGCATAGTTTTGTACGAGTAATCAACGTCTGGCAGGATTTTACTTTTGTTTACTTAAAAAATTTGAATACATAATATAATCCAAATAAAACTATGCATTCTTTTAAGAAATTAAACCAAATGTTAGAAAATTTATTTACCTAATTATTTATCAAACCCAAATTTGGATCCAAACACTTGTTAATAATATAATACTATAACCTAACATGTTAAAACAATTTAATATAATATTTAACTGCATCCATGACGTAAAGAAATGCATCGATGGCCAAGAACGAAGGTTAAATGAAACTCGTTGTCAAGAAATCATGGCTATTAACGCACTAAATAACTTAGATTACCTTTTCTGTGACAGGTGCTGCAAGGTGTGCGCGAGGACGTTGGGCGAAGACTGTGGTGGATTCAGAGGTACTTGCGAGCCTGGTCTCAAGTGCTTCGAAGGCTCATGTACGCCGATCACGTGAACCTTTCTAACGCTGTGGACGTTCAATTTGTATTATATGTGTATAAAAACGTTTAACCAAACATATCTTTAACAATCTTGCAATAAGGACCAGAGTAAGGAAGATTAAAATGGCGGTCGTGGCTGGAAGATTGTCTATGGTTGACAATAAATTAGATAACGGTTGAGTTACAGTTCGCGGTCGCACAATTTATCTGAGTAAGATGTAATTGAGGAATTGTGTTGAGCTGGATCTAGATGTTGCAAATTGTCTTTTAATGCTGTTCAAATTGTTGCGATGTTATAAATTCTAAGTCGTTAATTGGTAATTGAGTTTGTTAACGAATGAATTGAAATATTGCAATGACAATATTATTCCTTTGAGAGAAATCCTCACAGAAAAATGGAATGAGTTTAATTACAATGTTTTAGGTTTGTTTTATTGAATTATTTCTATAGATATTAAAGTAATACTTCATTATTTTGTCGACTACTTAGATTTGCTTCAACTGGTAAGCTTGAGTTTTCCTAATATGAGCATAGAAGATATTCCAGAGTTTCACATACATTATATTTACTTGGTTATTAAGGCGTTCGATAGTTATAAATTTATTTGATTGTGAAATTGGGTTTTAATAAATTTAATAAAATTGTCTACGTGAACTTGACATTTTTTATAAAGGTCAAAATTACATTTCTTTCTTATTTAATTTTTAATACCATAAGTTTAAATAGAATAATTATAGGCTATGCCGATACCCATAAATTGATTTAGTTTAAAATGTCCAATGAATGTTTAATTTCAATTGGTTATTTAATAACTTTACTGTGGTACTTTATTTCTATATTTATCTATACTTACGCGTAAAGTAAAATATATACGTATAAATATAATGATACTTTAAAAAATTCAAGCTTGATTGTAGATATTTTGCATTTGCTTTTAAGGATTCAGTTTAATTACTAATTACGATTCATTAAAATATAACGTGAATATATATCATTTACAGAATTAATGTTACACAGTACATCATTTTTCGGGTAACTAACATTTTGTTTTAGCCTGTAAATCTCGTAATTCGGGTCACTGAAGTTATTAAAATGTATTAGTATTACGTACATACATTATAATGTATTGAGAACTTCAGCAATAGCAACTAATCATAATAACTTTCTGAGTATTATTAGTGTGCATATTCTGTAAATTGTCTCTATATATTATAGAATGATTAAGTAACCTGAAATAATGATAGTGTAACCCTAAATTGTGTATACTGTTTTCAACCCTATTGGGAAACAAGATGCGGCAAGCAATGACAGGGGTGAGCAGAAAGGCAAGAAGAGATTCCCCGTGATTTAGGAGTAGATCGTGTTCTACTATGCTGATCTAATTCGAGTAGGAAAAGAGTTAATGTCGGAAGTTTTTAACCACCCGAAATCCGACGTAATTTAACTACTACTTTCAAACGATAGCAATCAGGACAAATTGTTTAACACATTCTCCATAGCGTTGTAAAAAATATTCTACAACTCTCGTTCTAATTTATTAATGTGGGCACACTTAAGGAGCACACATCCCTATATAAGCCCGTACTTGATTCGTCCGAACCAGTTCAATCGGTCATGTGCTAGTATAAACCAAACGCTTAGACTATGGACGCTGCAAATTATTTAAATTAGACAAACTTTAGTTATAAAATTACTTTAATATTGCAATATAAGACTCCGTCATAGACAAGTGTTTTTTTTTCTGTTTTTTTTTTTCAATGTATATTTTACGTTACATTGTTATTATCTAATCTGAATATACCACAAGTCCAACCTCTTACCCTTTTAAACGCAAGTAACCCCAGGTAACATTAAGTAAAATGATGAGCGATTTGTAAATAAAGAGTATTATATCTTATAACATATGTTGGAAAGTGGTATGCATTTTTACTCGTTTTTTTTAGTTAATATTATCCTACTGTTCAGTGTTTTGTTTTGGTAAAAAAGTCAATACGAGATATTATTTTGTTGCATTTCTATTTGACCCTAATTTCTGGTGCCTCTTAGCTAGTATCGACATAATGTGATAATTTTGCTTTGTCATATATATGGCAACACTTAATTTTAACGTTTTGTTAATAAATTTTGTATTATATCAACGTCATGTAACTAAAATTTCTGTGTGCTTCCAGGTAATTCGTAGTTATATGATAGTTTTGATTACTGATGTACTAAAATTAAATCAAAACAAAGTTTCTTAGATGTAAATATTAACCAAATAGCATTTTTATCTTGTATGAAAAACTGTTTAAATACATAGATTCCGGTATTTTTAAATAAATAAAAAATGTAGCATATATATTTCATTGTGTAATTAAATGAGTATTTTCTATTTCTAATTTAATAAATTAGTATACATATTTTTTTCTTTGCATCTTTAATTTGTGTACCCACTTACATAAGAATTATTGTGGAAACCTCCATCAAATAATATTTTTCAGGCAATTAAGTCTCTAACTGTAAAAATTGTAAAAATAAAAATTGTAACTTTTCCGCTACGGCTAAATTCAAAACTCAAATAATATTTGTGAAGCATACAAGGCAAGATGAATATGTAATTTATAATAACTTTTTTCCGAATATATTTTTCACTTCGCCCCAAAGTTGAGTAGCGCAATATCACTCGGGCAATAGTTGTAGCAACTATGAAGCGACCAAGCAAACTTAATAAAGGTAACTTCAACGAATTTTAGCAAGAATGTAAGTATTTTAAAACAGTTTTGTTTTACAATAATATTTAGTTATTTATTTCAAAACTTGAAACAAGATTTTCAGTTAAGGATCAAATATTAATAGCACATGTAATAGGCCGTGAGATGCTACCAGTTAAAAATTATACCTCTAACCAGATACTACATTGAATCTAGAGTTGCAGTCGCGTGATTTTATAGATAGATCAGCTACCATGTGCGTTTATTCGATATTTATTTAAAAAGGAAACGCTTAGAAATATAAACCCCCGGATAAGATCGCATGGATATATATAAATAAGATACTTATCAAAAATAACTACGACTCAAGAATAATTATTTATTATTACATGTCCGCCCTGGCTGAAAATCGAATCCGGTATCCCTTCGTCCGACGGCTAGTTTCACTACCAACTGAACTACAGGGCTATCTATTTATTTATTTCTGACTTTAATATAAAATGTTGTCATTTTAATTATTAAATATATTTATTTTTATTCCCGAAACTGTGTACTTACTAGTTTTAATGTAAATACTCGTATAATGTATCATGTACTATGTAATATTTTTATAGCTGCGGTGAATAAATTTAATTTTTGCTGTATATTTAAAATAACTTACAAGTCATGGTTTCGTGACGTCATAGTTACCATTTTCCTGTCAAAATTCACCCTGAATATTTTATTAAATTTATTTGCCGTTCCACAAAGAAAGCTTCATTAAAAAAATATAATGATGTCCATTTAAAAATCAATGTTTTCCGTTGATTAAGTAGTAATTATAACCGTAGTATCCATAATCATGGCTTGTAAATTATTTTATACAATGTTATATCTACTTGTATTTTAGATATCTTAGTTCTGTACATTAGAATAAGGTGTAAAAATAAATTAATTTGACGCTACTTGTTAAATGTGCACAACATAATTATTAAATAAGTTAATAATATATTTTGAATATTATTTAACCCTTTCTAAATTGAATAAGCAGCGATAATGTCATTGAGCACAAAATATGAGGGTCCGAATCCTGCAGGCACCTCTATCTAATTTTTGAAACGATGTGCGTATTACAAATTAGCTATTATGAATATTTGGTACTGAAGGAAAAAATCGTGAAGAAACCTGCAAACCTGAGAGTTTTTCATAACATTCTCAAACATCTCAAGTCTGGCAGACTTCACTTGGATAGCGTGGCAGACTATGGCCTTAAACCCTCTTATTGTGAGCGAGGATTATAGTAAACCTCTCGGGTTGTGTTTGAAATTTATTTACATACGCAAATTTGCTTTGAAAGAGCACATCGTGAAGAAACCTGCACTCAAAAAATTTCTTGGAGGGCAGTTTGATAAACTTTTCAGTGGCGACTGACACCTACCAATCTGCACTTGGCCAGTTTAGTTATATTTACCTCTTACACGGTAAGAGAAAACCTTAACGTTGGGGCAGCAAAAGGTTGTGCTTATATTTTAAAGATACATATAAATTTCTGTGACATAATAGTTTACAAGTTTATTAAAATATTGTATATCGTTTTAATAATAATAAAATATTGAGATACAATGTACAGCATGGATATTTTCTCGTAAATTGAGAGGCCTGGAACATAGTCCACCATGCTCCACTAGTCCGAATTCACTCCAAAGTCCACTTTGAGTGTCGCATTTTTGTCATATACGTATGCATGATAATGATTGGAGACGGAATTACTTGCACTTTAAATGTTTTTGAAATTTTAACACTAGCAGTTACCCGTTCAATTCGCGCCTAGCTCCAAAGTGTATTGTATCTTATTAAATCACATTAACGTACTCCCATAAAGTAAAAGCAGTTTCAATGTCAAATAAATTCTCAGCTCTATTTGTTTAAATTACAAATCGTTGCTTACATTACATTGCAATCTTTTATTTATTATTCCGATGCTACTTCGTGAAGAAAACAATATAGCGGTATTATCGTTAAGAAGAAAAACAATTCGAAGTTCGAACGAAAGACCAGAGATAATAAATAACTGATTTGCTTTCACAGTAAATTACGACTAGGTTCAACGAGTTACACAGTGCTTAAGATCTTAAAAAAATATTGTACCTGGTTTATTTACAATATTTACAGATACTTTTATAAGGTAACAGCTGATGCATGGGCAACGTGATGGTAAGTGGTAACCGCTATTCATGCGCATCATGAACACCAATTACACCACTAATGCATAGCTGGACAAGAAGAAATCGAAACCCAGTTATTTAACTACCCATTACGGTGAAACATTAATACACTATATCGTTAAGTCTTAGGTGAGTGATAGGTATAAAGGAAATCCCATCGCTTTCCATGAGTATCATCGGGACCAATCTACTTGGTACGAATCCCAGTGACCTCTAAAAGAAGAGATCTAATATCATATTCTATTTTTTATGTTAATAGTCGATAAACGAGCCGACGAGCCACCTGATGGTAAGTGGTCACCGTCGTTCACGGACATCACTAATGCGTTGTCGGCCAGGAAATGAGAAGAAGGTAAGAAAGAAAGCACTCTCTATTCTCGTCTGTTTTTTAACAACGTGCACCCCGAGCAAGTTCAGTTAGTTCAGTTAGCTTGGATTCGAAGATGGAAGAAACGGTGACGTGCACTTAAACAAAATACAAAAAATTTTGAAGCCTTTTTGAAAATTATTTCAGTGATCATGACCAATTCAATTTATGTCACAATGCCTATGATGCTCCCGAGGTACTTTGTTAAGTGTCCTGCGTTCGATTTCTATGCCGGAATTTTATTACAGGCATTTATTTATTTTTTATCAAAGTTTAACAAAATTCAAAGATCTTAATTAGACAATAGTTCATGTATCTTACATATCAATACTTACAGGCAATTACCGGTTTACATTTTTTACACAAAAATTATATTATACGACTGTCATTAAGGTCTTATTATTTATCTACATATTAAATACAATTTAATTCAATATTCATTAAAATATTATCAATAAAAAGAATGTTTATCGTGTTTTAGAAGGCCCGCAACGCATTTGCAGCTCCCTGGATGCTGCACATGTCCATAGGTGACGGTGGACCGTATGCCTGTTTGCCCGACTTTTACAAAAAAAGTCCAATTAGACTTTAGTAATGCATTAAACTCAGTAGATTTTGATGTTCTTCTTCGGATTCTCGAGTCCCTTAACGTATTTTCATCCCCTAGTTGTGTGGTTCATTTCTTTTCTTTGAGGACATTCGCAGCGTGTCCGCCTCGATGACAATCTGTTCGATTAGTATGATGTAATCGCGAGCGGTACTCAGGGTGGCGTCTTATTCGTTATATCATTTTCTGACTTTATGAGATGATGAGAGATATGAGAAGACTTGAAAATGAATTGCTCTTCAAAACGAAAATTTAATAAGTTCATATCATCTAACCTATAACAGATTATGCTAGTACCTGTTTTTGTATGTGACTGAGGACTTCGTTAATAAATAAAAAATGTCTATTCACTTAATATTTGCTGAAATAAATAAAAACAGAACCTTTTAAAATTTTAAAAAGTTTTTCTTAAGACCTATGTTTTTGTCATTTTAGTTCCATTCTATACCCACCCTCAAATACATAAATTCCACGGAAACAGATCCATATCTCGGGATGAAAGACGTTCTTGATGTAAGTTCTCAATATGCTAAGAATTGTCTAAATCTACATACAGTCAGGTAGATACACAAAAATTTCCAAAAAATTTATGCAGGCCTCTATATAGATAAAAAAGACTATATATATGTAGATTAAAATATTCAAGAAATTTGCACCATACAGATGCTGCCCATTTATACCTTTATTATCACTAATATCATATACATAGAATTCTGCTTGTAGGATAAAAACGACCAATATAACTCTAGCTTTATTTACATAGTCACATAATCTAAGCTAAAGTATTTTAAGCTAGTATACTAACAACTGGGAGTTTGGTTGAGACCAAGATATACAGAGGTCTCTGAACAAACGCTCTCTGCGGTAATTGCATCGTTCGTCGGATGTCTATTGTAAAGCCACAATGGTCTTGGTATTAGAAGCCGTATTATCTGTTATTACTGTGAGAGCAAGGATTATTAAATATATTATTCACTCAAATATATATAAATTCTTAATTCATCTATTCTAGTGGTAGAATCGATTTAGTCCACTTTATTTGATACTCATCGAGTTGAGTGGTAGGTAGTGTAAATGCGGCTTTGAATTTAAATATCTGAATTGATAAATGTTTACACAAAGTATTTAAAATCTTTAAATACACGATCATAACTACATAATATATGCCTTCAAATATGAAAATGCCCAAAAAGCAAAGTACTTTAATAAGAATTATTGTTATTATAATATTTTTTTTCAAAAGTAATATTTACTAAACCATGACACTCAATCGAACAATCCCGTCTCAGCGCAAATATCTGAAGCGTTAGTATATTTGTAGTTTAAACTCGTTTATCTTCATTAGAAACTCCTAATTCTTTCTTGATATTTGGATTTTTTAGTAGCAGTTTTTGATCGTTAAGGACATACGTTAAACGATAGTATATATTTTGTTGAGTAGAACAGATCATTCGACCTAGACGTAATAAAAATTCAAAAGTAAAAAGGAACCACTCACATATAAAAAAAACAATCTGGGTGGCATAGACATACAGACAAGACCAGAGATCGGAGATGAATTCACAAACCGTTCCATAAATAGTAATATTACAAATATGAATGTTAAGCTATTATATAACATGTCCTATTCTATGTTTGATCTTCACAAAGGCAATCCTCTTTTGTTGATCTCTCAATATTTGCATTAAAAGCACCAAATTAAGTTCTAGCTAAGCATAGTATCAAGGACTTAAAAAAATATAAAATACATGGAGATAAATCGAAAAAAGAAAAAATTTAATGGTTAATGTAGTACAATCACAGCTTAATGAAATCTTCTGTTAGTTGGCCAACCATGACATGTAGACAGGTCACGTGCGCGGTATGCGGCGAGGTACGTGTAGGTACTCGGAAATATAAAACTGAAAAATAGAGCGCTGAGGATAATCCCTGTACAAATTACACGAACCACTCCACCATAGTTATTTGACGGGATTATCGGTGATCTGTTATAAGATTTCCTTTGGATGGTAAACTTGAGTTAAGCCTGTCATTTTTAACGTAAAAAATATCTGAAAGCTGAATAGGCCACTTACCACATGCCACTTATTTGATTGTCGCTGTTATTAAACATTAATTCTTTACTTAATTGTGATTGTTTTGCTTTTTTCACATAACTTGTTATGGGAACAAAAGTTAAAAACGTTTTGAATTAATCTACTGGTACATCTTACCGCTACCTTCTTCTTCTGGTACCGCTATCTTGTCAAATTCAACTATTATATAAATTAAATTAGTATCAATTTACTTTGCAACAATCCGCAAGCACACTGTATGATGGTATATACTTCTATACATGCATAGAACCTCCCTCCCTCCCACAAAGGAAAACATACATTTATGATAAATAAAAGTATATACCAACATACAAACCGCAAAGTGCGGCTAACACTCGTAGAGTCTACTGAACCCGAGGATGGTCCGTTTCGGAGCGAAATACGTGTTGGTAACGGTATGTATGTTGGTATATATACTTTTATATTTATCATAAATGCATGTTTTGAAACTTAAAAAGGGAACTTTCGTAAAATGTTTGTAGAATCTTTGTTCATTCAATAATATATCATTAATTCATTTATCAATTTGCGAAAAATTAAGTCATTGCCGATAAACGATCAGACGAGTCATCGGATGGTAGGTAAAATACCATCAATAAACTTAACTAATTGTACTACGAAGTCGTCATAAAAAACATTTATCGGTTGACTATAGGATGGGGACTATGAGCATTCCCATCTCCGAAGGGCATCCTTTTCTCCTTGCTTGGGCGCAAAAAATAAGACAACGGGTCATTCGATCGACGACTGTTGCTCTGTGCACACGCTGTGTCATAATAATATTGAAAGTCTTATTTTAAATCAGCGTAATTCATCATTATTGAAAATAATATACAGTTATTAAGAGAATAACTTGTTATTTTTAATGAAGATTATACTTTTTCAGCTTACATACACACAATTGTGACCTCACAAATAACCAACGCAGAACAAATATTTATCTATCATATAAAAACTTACGCGGCTGGAATAAGCACTCAAACGCATATACTCAGTATATAATTCTTTGTACGTAAGAGTATTCTTGATCCACAAATTTTCTATTCGCTGATAGTCAGGTTGTTATATTACGACAATTAGGCACCGACCGATAAGCTACTATGATTGTTCTACCGGTTATTCAGTCGACCGGATGGACCGTGCATGCATGCCAATGTAACCACACTATCAGCCGATAGATAGTTTGTGGTTTACAAGGGCTCTAAACGTTATGCACATGAATATAAACGATATACGTGCATAACGGGTAACAAATAACTGGATAACTTCTACTGAAATATGGTGTTTGTGGACCAATGTTTGGAATTCCAAGCGACTTTGCCGCAAACACGAAAGCTGATATGATTTTAATGGCACAAACTGGTCCGTTCCTGATAATATCTGTCGCTAACATAAAACGAGGTTGCGCTTTAGTTACTCAACAGTATTATTTACTTCATACAGATAGTCAGTAATGTACCTATATGTTCAGAGCTGGCAATCAAGTTGACAGCTCACCATCCTGATAGAATCTGGTCAGCCCTGATCATAAACACACAAAACCACTGCCACAACAACGGCATAGTTTCCGGCAAGAAATAAACTGGGGTCTAGTTATATGAGCCCCAACTTCATGATTTTCAATCATTAAATCTGAAATACTTGCATTTACACAACGGAATTCAACTTCTGATGATATAGGGGCACTATAATTTAACCATTCAGCACAAAGAACTACTGACGTCGAATAAGTTTTGTGATTAACATTTGACTAACACCTACTACTAAGAAAATTTATTAATGCGGTTTCCAATATTGTGACCGGAACACAAAAAATACTATGGATTTAAAAAGTCGACAACCATGAGTATCATGAAGAGTAAACCTTGTAGAACAGATATCTATTTTACCTATTACTATTCTATACACCTTTGCTCCATATTATCTACCACCACCAACCACGATGATCTAAACTTCATAAAGCCCATCGTTCCTACCAATTTTGGGAGTATGCGCAGAGGTACTACCAGCTTTAATAAAATACAATTACATTATAAGGGTATTATGATACAGTAATTACAATGTTATTAGATACAATACAGTCAGAAGAAAAAGTAAATGGCCAAAATTAAAACGCCAACAAAATTGAATGAATTAAAACAAAATATAATGGTCTGGCATTCACGAACTCTTTCTCTATTAGTAATGTTATTAACGTGTAAGTGGTGCATGCATAATTTTACAATGTATTTAAAACATTCTCCCCGAAACTTTGTTAGAGATCCGGGAACGCGTCTCATCCCGCACGCCCCGCGCGTTTGACCTGTCCAAATATCTCCGACTGCAAATGTGTCATACACGAAAGCGCTCAAGAATTATTTCTATTAACGTTCATTTATTATTGTCTATTTACTATTTACTACTGAACGCATCCGATTTTATTCAACTCACTTAATCTCTTACGTTTATATGTATTTCGTTCAAAAATTAAACGACACCGTTAATTTCTATGTTACTAAATACTGAAATTAGTTTCAAATTTTTTATTATCAACGATGCAGCGACGCCAATAGAATAACATCTCCTGTCCTTCATAAACGCAATTCAGACTGAAAATATTTGATTTAGGTACTTTATTAATACGCTCGAACGTCAAGTTTTGCATTTTATTATCACATAATGCGACCGGCCTCAAACAATACCGTAGGTATTTGTAATTTTTTAAACCTGGCTGCAACATGTTACGGAATCATGAGGTTGGATACAATGCTTCGCGGTAAAGTAAGCACAAAACATTGTACCTACAAAATATTCAAAAGTTGTATCCGTGTAAAACTTGCTACAAACATTAACGGAACAAAGTAACTTGTGCTACTGCTCTACTTTTAAAGTTGAATGAGATGGGGAAAACAATTGAAGACGACGCAATCTCTTCCTATTCATAGTCCAGAGAATACATTGAATGCTTTTGAGTTAAATACTCTGCTTTTGCCATGACAACTTTTAAATGGAGACGAAATCATTATGATGAAAACCTCGTCTTCGACTATGTATGTTTAATTAGAATATTTTTTCTTATCGCGTAAAACTAAGTTACAACGAATATGTAGGAAAGGTAAAAATTGGTCTGTAGTAGTGGACTGGCTGTGATCAAATACGTGGCTTATATAAACTAATTTTTTATTATAGTATTACCTTGGAAACGTCATTGTAAAAAAAAAATGAATAGTTTCAATATACTTGTGTTATATCTGTTCACTCAACGGTTTTTGGTTCTCAGAAAAGTCCCTTATATGGCATGGATTGGACGAGTGACTAGTGCAAACACTACTTACAAAATATAATTTTATACGAGTTTCACTATACTCATTCGACTATAAAGGGACTACCTATAAAACTGTCATTTTTTTTTGATTTTATGCCATTGAGGACAAATTGTCGCACAGGTTCCATAAAGCTAAATGGTCATCGCTGCCCATGTGTATCCATAAACACCAAAGGCATTAATGTTAAGTATAGGCCAAGAAGGAAGCCGAAAATCCGTTTTTATAACGTTTCCATAAACGTCATGTAGCATGTTTTTATTTAAATGCGTCGGACAGAAATCTAAAACGTTACCTGCGTAAATCTACCATTTATATCCACAAGGGCTTTATTTCACGCACGGAACGATCCGCTGAGAAGCGTATTGAATTGTATCGTGGTACACTTACCTTTTGTTACGGCGAAATTATTACAAAATCTTTGGGTAGGTCTTATTGTTTAGATTTATGTGTGCGCCAGCTTTTCACGGAGAAACATAATAAATTGGGGACAAACTATTTCTTATAGAATAGGTGGCGTTCGATTTCATCATTAATACAATAAAACAACTCGAATTTTGAGGGTTCCGTGCTTCCAACTAAAACGCTCACAGTTTACCTATACGGCTATCATATCCCACTTAATCAATGTTTTTGTTATGAATCAGTGGGGATTATCTTACATATATTTATAATAATAAACGTACTTAATAATAAATAAATAGGCTAAAACAAAGTTAAATAATAATAATAAATTAAAACAACAAAATCACTGCATTGCCCAATATGTTGGTAGCATTTCTACAATGTATAGCAATGTCTCTACGCTGAGAGAAGCACTTTCCAGCTCTCAGATCTTTTATCATTTCTTAATTTTCAGCTTTTTACATAGATTTTTTATATGCACATGTATTTAAAGCGCAAGGACTTGTCCAATATCTCATAAACCATCCCGCTTGTTGAAACTCATTTCGTAGCGTTTTAATTTATATCCTTTACAATACTTTTGCTTGTGACTACCGAACAAAGACTAAATAACCCAACAATAGATGTATTGTCTTATCTCCTCATATCTGTCTCCTTTATCTTCAAAATGACGGATAATAAAATTTCTAAAAAGTTAAAAATTATATAATCGGAAATATTGAAAATAAATTTCAAGTATTGAACCTCACGTGAGTCTGATTTGGACTTAACCGATTAATGTTTTGTTAACAGTACAATTACATTACAAGGGTATTATGATACAGTAATTACAATGATACAATAGAGTCAGAAGAAAAAGTAAATGACCAAAATTAAAACGCCAACAATACTGAACGAATTAAAACAAAGTAGCTACTGTAGAGTACGCACTACACCTTTGACTCTATGATCAGGTCAGTTCGATTACCCATTTTTTGTATTATATTTGATCATATTGAGTCGTAGTAGCTCTCAGGAAATAACATTCACAGATTTAAATCTATTTATCAAAATCCACGTATTCATATTATATTTTCTACATTTAAAAGTACCCTAATACTCACACCCTGAGTTGTGCACACCAATACCTAAACTCAATCACAAAGCTCGGAGGGAATAAAATATTTTCTTTTTATGCAGCCATATTATATCTAGTCAGTACTTCCATAAAGGAATATCTACCACTAAAGATTATACCGATTCTATTTTAAGATGTCTATGCATAGAAATCGCCTACACAAATAACATTACGATCCACGTTCTGGAAGATGAGATTTCAAATACACCCGCTCAATATCTAAAGCGGCTATATCTAATACTAACATCAAACATAACTTTAGCGCCAGAAGAGCATAAAGAAGAGGTGAAAGAGGCGTTTCAGAAATGTAAATGGCGCTATACTTCCATTCATACCCGCGAGGGATTATAGAACTACGACAATAAAGTGAGTAGCTTGATATATCTTACCCTTGTATTTTGAGGATTACTAGAATATTCTAAGACGCTGGTCTTCTTAATAATACGATACTAAAGTTTGGAAACATTGTTAATGTTCGACGATGGTACACTACCATTTCTTTTCAGGATTTATACATTACGTAAAATTTATATTTTTATTATACTATAAATTAAGATTCACAGATTAAGATTTCAATCTTATTAGCAAACCTAGACAAGATAACAATACTAGTATTAAATTAATCACAATAGTAAAGACTTTGTCGCAGGAGATTACGCCTATCGTGAGACACGAAGAAATTCTTTATCTTAAGATTAAAATATAATATTATTTTAAGATAAGTCTGCGAGCATGTGTGAATATATTAGCCTATATGGTTACATCACGAAACGAATGAAACGTAACAAATAAAACGACTTTTTATGATAGGTACAAGTTTTACAGAGATAGATGATTTCAATTAAATACTAATGTTAATAGAGATATTATAGAAATAAAAGTACTTCTCACACACACACTTCACAAAAACCTAAACGGAAATATATAATAAATCCTAAATCTTATTCGAATTGACCATATTAATCTTGTTCGAATTTCCATTTTAATGTTATTCGAATTTGACCATATTGATCTTGAAGTTACAATTGTAAAATTTAATGAAATTATAATTACTACAACTCTCAAAAATATACTAGTACATAAAATTATAGTATTAGTAGTTCTGGAATATCTGACATACAACAAAACAGATATAAATATGCATACCTAGCACTGTAATATTTTAAATCTTAACTGCATGTGGGTTTACGGTAATCAACAAATATTCCGGCAGGGAATGTTATCTGCTGCATACAGTTCCCACATTCGCATATTTCAATAACAATGCCAGTGTTATTGTAATTAGTTCCCGAGTTTTATCAACAGAATGGTTTACAATGCGAATCAGGGCATCAATCTGTATTACCTAAAAATTTATGTTAAGTAATTGTATTATATGTGATCCCAGTGTATAAAAGTAGTTGTAATAATAAGCAGTATTTACTAAATTTTCAAATATTAAATTATCTAAATCTTTTCATATAATAAAATCCTTACTGCCCGTCTACCGTACAAGAACGATATATGAGAAAAAATATTATTAGGGGCCTTTATTAACACAATGGAACACAAAACAATAGTTGTTAGAATTTTGGTCTGTTTGCCTGTTTGTCTGTGCGTTTGTTCGCGCTAATCTTAGAAATGGCTTAACCGATTACGTTCTGGTTTTCACTTATGTATTGCAGTAAGCATCACTTAATATTTAAAATTCGTTTCATCTCAAGCTGCCTATAAATAAAAAAAGTTATAAATTAATTTAAAATAATGTAGGTGTTATTTCTTAGCGTAAGGGGTAGTTTTTAAGAAGCGAAGCGAAGGCTGTTACTAGTTAATAATAAGACTGTAGCCGTAAAAGAATAACAATTATTTCGAGTGTCGATGCTATTTGTAATCGTAAGTTACAGGTTTATTGAAGCGAAGCGAAGGCTGTTACTAGTCAACAAAAATGTTTTAAAGATTGCCGATATCCATATACACATACGCGGAACAATGGTACATTAGACTATAAAACGAAATAATTTCTATTGTATATTTGAATCTAGGAAGATAATTTTTGTATATCAATGAAATCAGAATTTTAAAAGAATAATGTACAAATACACGGTTTCCATTAAAGTTATTATGTTAGTTTCTCTTCACAAAAACAAAGAAAAAAATTATTATGACATCAAAGGGACCATCCGTGCTGGGACGTACCTGTAGTCACTCATGCTCTTCGGTAAAATGGTTGTTCGGACGTCGAGTTAGTATACATCTATTTTATCTACAAAAAATACATTATATTTTATTCCATGAATCTAAACTTTATGCTTAGACATCACCGCATAAAAAAGCACTTTCCTTTATAGTACCATATTCTTAAGATCCACAAAAAGGTAATATTTGTATATTAGACGCATTTAGTTACAGTATATTTGTACCGACAAAATTTTGATAAAACTGTATAATTAGTAAGTCTAAATCATAAAGATAAAACTTTACAATGAATAAAAAAGTAAAGCGCTAAAATTGCTCAAGTTTAGTTTGAAATCACTCTCCTGTAAAATGAAAATGATACGAATTTACTTCAGTGCCAGCTTCGTTCTTGTACAATTATTATTTGTTACCAGGAAAAAACGTTTAAGTTCTGTAATAATAAAACCAAAAAGTGATTTTTTTATTAATTTCCTTGAATGTTTTCAATTATACTAACATTTTACGAGTGCAAAAATTACGCTTCTCTAGGTACCTCAGAAAGAACCTTTTTTCTTAATACGTTACATAACAAATTTGGCATTTTTTTTTATTGTTGAATTTACTTCCCAAAGTTAATCCCTTATTTTAGAATTAATTCTATGTATGATCAAATTTTAATCTTTAAAGAGAAGGAGTAAAGCAGAGTGAAGTAGCAAAGCAGAGATAGACTTGACAGTGTGTTCCCTTATCTCATTATATATATAGAACACTAAATGTATGCACTATTTAAAGCAATACTCTCCCCAACATATAAAGCTAGAATATTCAGTTCAAATTCCTGGATTGTTAGCAGTAATTGACAATCTCGTTCGTTCGAAATCTAAGGTGACTGAGAGGGGAAGTTTTGTTTTTTACATGAAAAGGGTTGGACGTTGAGTCCGGAATGGATCGTATGAAACTGTAATTAAACCGAAAGAACTTAAACAAGTCACAACTAAAAGAATTCTTAACTTAACTTTTTATATTAATGAAATGTAAGGCAAAGTTAACGTATTTTAAGTAAATATATTTTTTATATATTTAAACATATTAACGAATATACACCATGTTTTCTGAAATAACAAAGCCTAAAATATACATAAGTATAACTAAAACCCAATCTCCAAATTTCAACGAGAAACGAAAAAAATTGTGGATAAATTTGTTGTACGGAACTCTTTTATTATACACGAGTCTAATCTGAACTTTAACAGTTCCTTTTACTAGGGTTTATTAAACTTGAAAAAAATGTATCTATGTAATATGATAATATATAACAGGTATTTGGTTTACAAAACCTTCAAAATTACCCTGTACAGTCGAGTATTTCAATTTGTACTGACGTGGAATATGTCGAATGGAAAAAAAATATATTACACGGGCATTCATAAAATGACAGGTGTAGTGTAAATATTTCAATGTATTTTCTGTGTTACAATGCTCCATAAATTTTGAGTAGATTGTACTAGAGTTTATTGTAACCCTGATAAATGTTTGTTATCGTCGGATGTCATCGCTGAAGATTTACGTAATAATAATTTTAAAATGTTTATTAAATTTGTATGAAACTGCTTTGTAATATTTGTTATAATTACATTCGTAGTGTCTATTTACCCCGATGATGTCCGTTTCGAATCGAAACACGTGTTGGTGGTAGTAGGTACATATGTTGATTCAAATAACATAGTTGAGGTGTAAGGGTTTCCAACCATCCCCGACCCCAAATCAACTTCCTCCAACTGTAAGCAGCCTGTTGACCAAACGACGTGAAAGTGTTTACAGATTGCTCCTCTTGGAGCTCGCTGAGTCATCTTTTGTCCAGTTTAATCTCGATAGCACTTATGCATGGAGACAATAATGAACGTTTACCCATTCAAACCTCCACACTAGGATATCGGATAAGGCTGGAAATATAACTTGGGACCTCTCGCTTAGCAGACAGGGTCACTATCAACTGTGCGATGGGGCCATCAAGAGTTCCTTCTTTATTACACATAAGCTTCTTTTGGTTAAATGTTATACTGAATTTTGGTTGCAAGCTTCGATGATGCTTGGCTAAGCTTCGATGATGATAAATAGTTTTCGGATATCTATTGGCGTCAGTAACCATACACCGTCAGGACCGTCGGGTCCGTGAGAAATGGAAATTCAGCTGATGTAAGACTACCAGATGCCAACCTGCTTGTAATGTTAAATACACATGTATTATCTCCTGAATACATATAGGTTTCAGGTAGGTATGTCAATCGTAATTTTATGTTCTGGGTTTATAGTTTGAGGGTTAATAGTCAAACATTCACAATTTTGTGCAAATATTTTCAACTTCATCTTGAATATGAAAATATGCATATTATTGGGTGAAAATTACTTTTTCATTTCTCCCTTCAGGAAGTAGGTAAAATGTTGTTGAAGTGAGAAAAGTAATATTTTCACACTTGACTGCTTTTTCTCTAATTCCGCAATGAATTCCAAGACAATTATCCCCTACGGTTTCCCTGAACTGATCCATCGTCCGATAAACCTACCATTTTCCTTTGTGGTTCTAAACTAATAGGCTCCTGGCTTATGTGAATGTAATAAATTTCATTTCATCGTGACATATCTGCCCTATTCTATTTGTCGATGATCACAGCTGAAAATTAATTAGTTTTGTTCGGAAAGTCAAATTCTATCATTACATTAATTAAATGTTGCATGTAACTTTTGCTACTTGAATAATTAGCATTACTACCAGTAAATTGAACGACTATATTGTCTGAGTAACATACAAAGATGAGTTAATATATCTATAAAAATATATGGACGCGATCGGGTATTGCGGAGGGCACGTTGATGGTCGGTTTAAGTAATTTTATTAGTTTAATCGCAGTTTTAATTTTAAGCCGCCTGAGAACTTTAAATTTATTCCCAATCCTCCAACGCCAATACAAACTATGATAGCGAAGTGCGGAACGGTCCAAACCACATAAAGGCCACTGTTTCTGCACACGGTTCTAGCTCAGTTTGTTGACAAATGACAGTTTTGATAGACCTATCAAGTGACCAGTTGCAACATGTTATAATTAATCTTATCTTTAGTCTATACTCTATTTTCACTGCTTCGCTTTTAACACTCACTCGGTAGTGACTCACTTTTTCACTCGGTAAAGAACACGAGGGCAGTTAAACATTAGTTATTTGTATAATATCATATTATAAACCCTACTTATGAAATTTAATGCTCAGAAAAAATATGCTATTAAGGTTGTTTGAAAAAAATGTTAACAGCAAAAGGATACGATTGCTTTGGTATCTTTTGCATCTTTACACACTCTATTGTATAATTGTATTGTAATGTTATATACCGTGCTTAGATCGATATGTAATTCTGCTTTCAAACATACACTTTTAACTATTGCAGTCCAAATCAACTTAGTTGTTTCACGAGAATCATTACTATTATTATTGCTATTTGTTTGATGTCCGAGTTAAACTCCTATCAGCTACAGCGACATACACACGTACATAGACCCATTATGATCTTTTATTTTCGGACCGATTTTAATGGAAAAGATGGCATGCAAATATTAATCACTGCAAATTAAAAACGAAGGATTTTTTAAACTTATAGATTATTAACATATATATTATTATATAGAGATTAACTATTAGGGAGGGATTGTTTCAATAATAAACTTTCAGTTATAGATCACAGGAAACATTAAGGATAAGTATCCTGACCACAGTAACACCAAGAATGTTAATTTTTTAATTGATTTGACCTTACAAATGAAAGCAACTCCGAAAATTTAGTTCTCGATAATTATGCGAGCATTTATCATTTGAGCAATTATAAAATTAGATTTAATGGATAATAAACCAAATGTCCTTAGTTTATGAAGGGGATTAAAAGATTATCGTAGCCGTAATTCGGTAATGACGACAACAAGTAAAGCTGACCCTGATACTAAGTCCGTTGAAATTATATTACGGCTAGCTCAGCAAGAACTTCTCAATTCATTGCAAAGTTTGCAGTAATACAACAGAGAAGGGTCCCAAATTAATTGGACAATGTATAATAACAACGCAGAATTATAATTCCAAAACGAGGTCATTATCCATGCAGTGCTCCTGGTAAAGGGTAACTGACGCGGGTCACCTAAACTGAAACGAAAGATTAGACCACCATGTAAAGTTTTAAATTAAGCGCCCGCATTCTCGGTTAAATAAATTAATAATGTGAAATGTGCAAATACTTTTCCTCTTGTTTTCAAACCTTTTGTTTGATAAATTGTTTAGACATTGTTCGTTGGTTAGTCTTGTTTATGAGAATGACCATTATGACATTAAATTTTCGTCTGGATATAATGAACTTTTCATTCATGATTTAGCGAATCAAAAATTTCCCCGTGAACTTAATTTGATTATTAATCAAAAATATATATATAATTTTATGACTGATTCAGGAGTGCAATCCGTGCAGCACCCTGCGAAACGGGGCCCCCTCGACTTGTCTTCGTAACATAGTCTTTTGATTTTATGATCGAACCTTTCGTCACCGACGTACATACATTATACGACGAATACTATAAGTACCTTATATGTATATACTTGAAAATATTTAGTTTTATCCAAGCTTCTTTTCCTTATTATAAATTCCTGAAGCTATGAAGAAGTGACAAAAATTCTTATTTACCGGAATTGATGGGCTTTCTTTTTATCAACAGCAACAATAACAATGACTACAATTATCTTCGACTTGGCATGTCCTCCTAAGCATGTAAGCGTTCTAGCGACATTTCCATTGGCGATTACCCATCCACCTACTGACAGTGCTTGAAGTTTCCTAACCGTATATTACTTTTCATTGACAAAAATCGTCGCACTAGAAGTGATTTATTTACGTATGTACATAAGTGTTATAGTTTAATGTGAAGGTGTAAGAAAACCATAAAACCTAAAATGTAATAATAACATTTATAATTAATTAAAAATGTTTCAATTAAAAATGCGTAACCAGTGGTGAACGATTTCACTTCAAATTTAACCCAATTAATAATGAAACGTAAACACGAACATTTTACCGAACATAGTTTTTCATTTAAGGTCTGAAATTCGAAGCTGTGTATTTAAAATCTACGATATTTATTTCCATGTGTAAATACAATCATAATTAAATTTATCTGTTTTTTAATATCTAGCATGTAAATGGTGCGGAAGAAGAAAACATGTCTTTGTCATAACCATTGTGACACGGCAATGGTAGGACTAAGCCAATTTTTACGTTATACTATCCTAACCTATGTACATCCATACATCTTTATAATCCGTCTGCACACATATGCGAAAGTCTCCGATGTCGTGGATCAATTGCATAAGAAGAAAAAATTCCAGTTGTGGTTGAGAAAGTGAATTCGGACAACAAAATCAATTTAACTCGTCTTTTGTACGCTTACTGACGGAGCTGCTGAAGGTTTACTTTACAGGTGCACAGAGCACGTTGACGACCATCGGAGCTCATGGAGCCCACGCCTGTGTTACTGAAAAAGTGATTTTCAAGTTTATATATGTACGTGACTTGAACGTCATGTCTATACTCATATTATATATGTAGACTGAGAGCGAATTTTGTGAGTTTGTGTTTATGCGAAAGGTAATTCACGGAACCACGACAAGTATTTGTAAAATTCTTTTACCAATTAAATGGTACATCGTGTACCTTTACGTTACGTGTACATATACGTTAGTCTTATGCTATTCATTTTAGTAATGCTCACACAAATTCGCATAGTTTGATAATTTAGTTAAACATTTACTTATCTGTAATGTAGTGGCATATACGCATGCTGTCTTAAGCGATTCAGTTCATTAATCTACGTTTTTATAATTTATATTCTAAATAATCTGTGCTCGATTTCTTGCATAAGCGCGCCCTTATCGATAAGATGTGTTTTATTTTATGTGGAGTATATACATTCGATCAGTATTTTCAGTTCAGTTATATCAGTAGTTAAATATTATAAGTGTCAATAATTGTAACTCCTGTAATAAGTACATATATTCAAAATCAGTATTTTCAATGGTCGAAATCACCGCAACGTTTGCTGGCTCAGCCTATTGATGGTACCACGTGTCGCGGAACTAGTGGCACCTTTAACCATCCTTCCAATCAACCATAACTCTCAGAACTTACGAATTCAGTGGCTCCAAGAAAGGAACCATACAAAATCGCCAACAAGTAATTAATTAGAAGATCGCTGCTTCGCTGGAGAAAGTACGAAAACATGATTGTTCCTCATAATATTCTCTTAATGTAATAATAATTTTGCTACCGTAGTGAGGTAGTCATATGACGAGCTAAATTCAATAATTTAACTCATATATAAAAAATACGTTAAAACGGTTCACTGAATAGTAACTATGTCATAAAATTAATATTACCCAATAGATTGTAAGGACGACGAACCACTTGACGGTAAGTGGTTACTCTCGTCCATGGATATCAGCAAGATCAAAGGTATCACTGATGCGTTGTCAGCCAGGAAATCAGAAAAAGGTAAGAAAGAAAGTACTGGCTCTCAAGCCCTCAGCCGGAACACGGCGAGTCGTTTAGCAGCTAACTCAAGCAAGAGGGTGGTAGCTAGCCAGTCAGGCTTCACGGAAAGATAATAATACCAGTAATAATATCAATGAATTAATAATAATACTTATAATATAATCCTTACGCGAAGCTCTACCACCAAGCAGGCTGGCTTCTGTCGCCTCTTACGACACCCTGTTCTGTCAGCATGGGATTGGGGAAAATATGCTAGACCGCCCCAATACAGCCAATACTACATCTACTACTAATTTGCTTGCTCTAGCATTCTATCACAGTTATAAACCGGAGTGTATAAAACATGTGTAGAGTGATTATAAACTCGGCAAATTTAGTCGCTAGACCACATCGACAATAAAAAACGCACAACGATTATAAAGGTCAAAGGAGGTACCTACGTATTCGGGGCTAGATCAAAATAATGTGTTTCATGTTCCAGCTGTTGACGGCAGCGTTGATAAAATGCCATTAAGCTGCAACACATTTCGTAAATAATTAGGAAACACAATTATCTACAGTGTAAATACGTTTTGAGCTCGATGAGGGAAGTTGAACCGCATCCTGAAACTTTTAAATATTCTATGCAATCTGGTGGACTGCTTTTGACAACCCATGAATGTTGCCAGATGCATCCAATTATGTTTTCAAATGAAATCCATGTTTATTTCATGATGTTATACTAACGGCATTTTTGACAAATTTAGTGAGAATGTGAAAACACTCAGGTTTTTAAAATATACGATGAAAAAACAGAACCCTTTTAGGATCACTCACCTGTGTGTCCGTATGTGTGACCGTCTTATTAGATTAGTACAATGCAATTAGAATATTATTGCCATTGTAGAATTATGGATAATGACAAAATAACTTATATGACAGGAATTTTTATCATTTGTCACTTAACGTGTTGAGGCTTTATAAAGATTATGGGATGATTATTGTTGAGGTATTGTTATTATTATAAATTTAGTTTTTAAAATTATAATTACTATTAAATATTAAGTTCGATAAAGGTAAATTTGATACACACGTATTTTTTGATTCAAATAAGTATTATTAATTCAAATTATTTATTAAAGTAAATACACAAAAATTGGCCCTTTATTTCCGAAAATAATCAGCCTTATTTTCAACTAGCTTTTGTCCGCGGCTTCGCCCGCTAGGAATTTGCTCTGTCACACAAAGTAATTGTTCTGTACTGTAGTAAGTAATAAATCGCTTCAAGAATCGATTTAGCTAAAAAACCGCAAAATAAACACAACCGTTAATGATGTCGCACCTTCCGTCCCGCGCCGACTTATAGTAGACTTAATGACGCTCCATTCAGGTCAATGTTATCGTGATAACTTTTAAAATATTCTTCCAAATTAATTTGTGTAAAAGACATAATTGATCTATATAAAATAATAAAAGCGACAAATGTATCAATTTGAATAAGAATTTGAATATTATTGTAAAATGTGCATTGTAAAAAAGGTTTCCAATTTTATTTTATGGCTCACTAATTAGGATATAGTAGCTTCCAATTAAAAGGTAGATATATGCTGTCGCGGACTTTTATTCAGAACTATTTAAGACAAACAATCCTACGATACATTATCTTCGTGTAACTCCAAAGCTCTCAGAGAGCAGGATTTTTTCAGACTTAATTGATATTTCTTATTATATTGTGGTCAAACTACACAAAATCTTTATAATTTCGATCAGTAGTTTTTGCGTGAAATAATAACAAACATACATTCATCCATCTTCACCAACTTTCGCATTTTTAATATTAGTAGGATTATCTGATTGTTTCGGATAGTTTCGGTTACGGCTATTAGATGATTTACAACTTGGAAAAAAGCAACAACACAGCAGTAACAGGTTGACTTTATTTCTAGTTATAATGCAGTATTACAGTCACAAAAAAAACAGTAGCCCAAAAAATTAAATAATAAAAACTATCTAAAATTGTAACGACGCGGCTAGCGTATCGGCTCGGCCGGCGGAAATCTGTCATAACGTATTTTATTTAGACTGCCGCTATCCGAAATTATCCGAAACTTTTTTATCGGATTCGGTTACGGTTACGGATATATTTCGGATATCCGATAGTTTTGGTTATGGTTACGGAGCTCCATAAGATAACTGGTCTGTAGGTGTTTATATAAAGTATTACGCAAATTAATTAAGTTTTAACTAAGTCACCATACAAATTTTCATCCCCTCATCCCCTTCTACTACCAAGGGTTTTTTCCCGTTGTTTTTTACTGCCTGTTTTCATATTTGCTGTTTCCTTTTTTATTTAAAGTTAACGTTACACAATAAATCTACAGTCAAAATTTCAAGTTTCTGAGTGTAGCAGTTTCGACTCGGTATGCGTTTGTTAGAAAACTTTCATCCCCTCTTTTACAACCTCTGGGGATGGATATCAAAATATAGAAAAACACGTAAATCTTTATTTTATTTTAACAGTATTTACGCAAATTAGGTTTTAATCGAGTCGCCATACAAACTTTCATCCCCTTTTTCGACTACTAAGTGTTGAAATTTTTCAAAATCCTGTAATACATGTTAATTAGTATTTAACCAAAGTGCTTTCCACCAATCTCCATGACTTTAACTTCTGACGTACTTCCATACAAACTTTCATCCCCTATTTCAACCCCTTTTTTCGCAATAAAAATTAGCCTATGTCCTTTCTCATCGTCTAGTTTATCTCTGTACCAAATTTCGTTTAAATCGGTTCAGTAGTTTAAGCGTGATTGACCGACAGACAGACAGAGTTACTTTCGCATTAATAATATTAGTATAGATATATAGACAGGCTTTCATACATAATCAATAGCAAAAACTACGAAAACAATGTACAGGAAACTGACAAAAATACCTATATTTTTTATTGTTGCGATTGCTGGTAATGAAATTACAGCAGACGTGATTCATTCATACATTGTTGTGTTAACAATATTCCGCAACAAAAGACTGTAAGACAATAATAGTGATAGCACCTTTCCTATAACATTGTAATTGTTAAATACATAACAATTGGTTTGTCCACAATATATAATTACGTTATTGACTTATATTCATTAACAGTCATGTCAACTCAAAGTACTGATAGTAAAAAGTACATGTATTAAATTACCGTAAAAAGTACATGTATTAAATTACCGTAAAATATAATTGTATTATATTACTGTAAAAAGTACATGTATTAAATTACTGTGCGCGGTACGCTGGATGATTTTTTTTTAATACACTGTCACAACTCATACATTATTTAATGTTTCACGTGTGATATTTTATTACATCTTTGTGTTGCCATTGTACAATATTGTCTTTCACTTTTATTAAATCTATACTAATTACAAAGTTGTAACGGGCCCGAATTTATACCTACATTATTGTTTTTTAATTGTAGACTGTTATCTTTATAGGTTGAAATGCGCTCGCATACACCATTACACGCATACACACGTTAATTAATACGTTTTTAATTCATAGAACTAACAAAATCGATTCCTTAAATAATTCTCGTGCTATTTCTTAATATAAAGGCGTAGGTTTTAAGAAGGAAAATGGAGGTGGGTTACTACTTACTAACGCTTTATAATTCTGTGAGTACATTGCATATAGAAAGATAATTATTGTAATATCAATATAGAGAATAAGAACATGAATTTAAAATGCTATTTTTATTATTAAGGATAGGTATAATAAGTAGATATAATAGATTATTATTAAGGCTATTTTATTATTAGACTCATTAAGGATTTGTATTTCCAGCACTGGAATATCCATCGTTAGGCTCGAATTGCTTCTCGAAATGAAATAGGTTAAGTTTATAGTGGGCCATGTCGGCCAGTTGCGAATTGATAGATTTCACATAACTTTAAAATTGTATCGATTTTTTTTGACGAAATTTTTTTCTACCGAACCAAGTATTGGTTCATTGCTAAGACGTTCAAAAATTAGAAGTGCGTGGAAGATCCGCGTGGAAGACGAATCCGAGTTCACTATACGAAAAATCTACATTGAAACCTCGAAGCTTTTACTGGATTTTATAATTCTTGAGGGATTTGTATTTTAGTGATAATTTATTATTGCCTAGTTGTGCCCGCGACTTCGTCCGCGTGGAATTTAACGAAAAAGTTATTTAGTAGAAATAAAAGTAGCCTAGGTTACTCCTTATTACATCAGCTACCTGCCAGTGAAAGTCCCGTCAAAATCAGTCCAGCCGTTTCAGAGATTAGCCAGAACAAACAGACAGTCAAACAAAAATTGTAAAAATGTTGTTTTGGTATATGTACCGTATATACATGCATATGCATGTAGTAAAAAGCGGTTATTTTAATATTACAAACAGACACTCAAATTTTATATATTAGTACAGATAAACCCAAATTTCAGTTTTAGCAGCCAATCAGAGGCTTCTGGATTTGATTTCCGGCCGGCGGCACCGACATGTTTGTGATAGTTTGTGTTATGCATGTAAACATTGTATATGTATTGTTCATAGGTTTTAGTTCCCTGTTATATCTCAATTATGTATGTTTAAGCTAGCTGAATATTGACTTATAGTGAGAGATTATCAATATATGAGGGATTATTGTAATAAAACAACAAATTACCTAGCGAAGCGAATTAAATAATTACCAGTGTCGCATATAAAAAGAGTGCGCATTTTGTGAGTTTGTGTCAGAGGGTAATGTCCGGAACCATTTATCAGCTATTTGAAAAATTCTTCTACTACTTGAAAAGTACAGTATTCCGGAAGGATATAGGCTATATATATATTATATTAATTAGCTACTAGAGTCCTGGATTTTCAAAAATTTAGATCTGCATTTTTTAAACTTTTAATTAAACATAAATTAAATATCCAGGTGAACCGCTACATTATTCATTATTTATTTATTTAATTATGTGGTAATTACTTAAACAGTGGCCGCGGGTGCACAGTTGGAACATTTTATTGGGTTCAAAGTATGTACAATAAGCTTATCTAATATACAAATAATAAATCAGTTCACAAAATTTTTATGTAATTGTAGACTTTGTTATCGACATGAAGGCCAAAATATATTTTCCGTTTTCCATTTACGGGAAAAGGATTAAGCAGGTTTAGACAATGACCGTTATCTGGAATATTTCTAATTCCGAGAAACAGATTTACTACAAGATTCCTGCACACTTAGATATAAAGTTAATCGGGAGTAATGTTAAAAAATTATTAAATAATATTTCAGACATTTGTGCAGCTAATAGCTATTGCTAGCTTATTAGCTAATACCTAACAGGAATATTTACATCAGAAACCCATAAAATGCCATATACCTACCTAACGCTAAAAATATAAGGAAACAGTGAAAGTATAGTTGGCTGAAAATCTTTTATTTTTACATAAAATGAGTTAGTGCTTGATGACAATCCCACCTGACGGTGGCGAATGAATGATGATGATGATGTTATAAATCAGGGATTTATTGGCACGCACCGTAAATTTGTCGAATACACGTGGCTTTTTTAAATTACTAATGTTCCCCTGACGATCTAAATTCGACCATAGATATTAAATAATGTTCTGTTTCCATTTTTTTTTGTGAACCGTAAGGCTCGTCAATACTTAAACATCAAAGAAACAAATCACTTGGCACTAAGAGAAGGAAAAGATATTGAATTGTCTCTGCGTAATTAGATATAACTCGGCTTATTCGGTTAAGGAAAATAACGTAATAAATCCTGAGGTGCCATAATATTAGTTGCATATTGCATAATATTTTTGAAAACAAGAAAAATTCTACGCTAATAAATACTCGCTAAAAGCCCTATCACTTCGCTGAAGCTAAAAGCCGGTGTCATTATGATCAACGTTGCAAAACACAAATTTATTCTCGCCAAGCTTTGAATTAAAACTGGGATATTTTCTTACATTTTCCAACGAGTGTGACATCATTAGGCAGGTGCATTAACAGGTATTAGATAAATTTGTGATAATTTAGGATTTGTATTAACAGCTTACAAAGTAACATGAAGCGAAATTTTAATATTCATAAACATAAAACCCGTGACTTTTTTATACTGTTGTATTCGTTCAACAAGTTGAAAGCGGCTACGTTTGGCCTGGGCGTCAGCATGGATCAAAATGCAATCATGTTTGTCCTTACCCGTTCTGATATCTACGTTGCTGATAAAGAGATTTGAGTCAGCAATTTCAAAATCAAATTGTCAAATTCAAAGTCATTTAATCATATAGGTATTCTGTAAATACACTTATGAACGTCATTTTTTGCTTCTGCCACCGTTACGAAAAGCTGCTTTAACAAAGAGGAGAAGAAACGGCGAAAGCAACTCCTCAGCACATCTTTTAAACAACACATTGTAATTACAAAAGTATAAACCTGTGCGGATCTGGTTTCGACACTATTATTCTCAGGCATCCTTGTCATTAATGTATTCATCTATACTATAATATCCTTTGCCTATAAGTTGTATTATAATGCGTCGTTTAACAGTTCCAACGGGCAACTCGCATATCAAAATTGTTTTGTTATATATTCGTTTGTTCATTCAGCAGTGCAATATTACTATTGTTGTTGTATCTAATTATAACTCTTAGAGTCTATTACCCTGATGATGCTCTGTTTCAGAGCGAAACACGTGTTGGTATAGAAATATATATTATTATACATTGTTTGGGGATTGTTGCAAAGTTAATTAATACTAATTTAATAATTTAAGGAAAAAAAATATATAATTTATTTATTCTTTATTAAACTACAAAACCTGGTATAAAAGGCGGACTTTATGGTAAAACCATTTTCTACCAGTCAACTTTGGGTAAAGCAGATATCACCGATGGCATTATAAAAAAAATGTGTTTTAATACATAATTAACAAACTAAAAAATTAATACCATAAATATTAAATAGAAATACATAATTTTTTAATAATAGCTAAAAATGATATGAAGACGTGCTGATTAAACAAAATATATAATTGTATAAAATATTAGTAAAAAAACATAAATATATAAATAAATAAATAAATGAATGAATGTATGTATGAATGAATGAATGAATGAATGAATAAGTAAATAGGTAAATATAAATAGATAAATAAATAAATACATAAATAAATAAATAATATTTTCAGTAGTTCTTAGATGCAATTATAGCTTGGAGGAATAAATAATTTAGACCCTATCTATAAAAGAACAAAATTTTAAATGAATAATGATAAAATAGTTACTTTTCGTTTGCAAACATTGTCGCTTTATTTAAGTAATTAAAATAAGTAACATTTTAAGTAGTTTTTTTTCACTAGAACTTCTGAGATGGCCTTATATGATGATAACTTCATTTCATATTGATATTGTGTATCTTTTCCTCATTAGAAATTTATAAAACTTTGAGGACAAAAACGTATATTTTTACGCCAAATATTGAGGTCCAGTGAACCTCAACTACACGATTGTTACTCACGTGCGTATAAATTATCTTACCCGTAACTGCTCTAGGAAATTATCCACTACCTAAAAAACCTCGCGTAACAAGATTAAAATATCCAATTGGTGAATATTGAAAATTATTACACAGATTTTGAAAGGTAATTGTGTATTAGATGAAGCAGTATTATAAGTAAATAGCACCTGAAAATTTTGAAAATTAAAATAAAGTTTAATTAAATTATTATTTAGTTTTCATAGTACAAATGAAAACAAGAAGGGGAAGGTGTTATAACAATTTTACCCCTTACTAATTTATTTGTGATTTGTATGTAAGATAAAAGTTTAATTACATCAGATAACATATTATATCAATATTAAAATCTCTTAATTTTATGCCACCTTTGTAAAATATGTAATCGCTTTAAACGAACTTTAATAAAAGAGCTAATAATATATTTTAAAAAGTATTTGGCTACGTCTTTATCAAAGTTTTAATTATTCATTTTGTACGGGCATAAACAAACTTCAGTTAAGCAATTTGTATTCTTTTTTTGGAAAAAAACTTTTCTCATTTGCTACCAATTATAAAAAGAGTACAGCCGTAAAAGGAACCAAATGCGTGAAATATTCGCGTTTACAAATATTATTAAAAAATAACAGTTTGGAAAATAAATTAAGTGTCAATAAACCTAAAATCATACGACTATTTTAAAGTATACAAGACTGATTTTAATTTCCATTTATCAAATATTAAGAACCATAGGTTAATTATTTAAGTTTTTTCAACTGTCAAATACTACTTCAATATGTATAATCCGACGGTACCTACTGTGTACTATGCATAGAGTTAATATAATAGTAGTAGAGTAACACAGTGTGCGAGTGAGATATCGAGCTTTACGGAAAATCCTACTTGCGAGAAGAGATACAAGAAAATTTACCTTAGGACAGTTTTCAAACTATTTACTCTCCATTACTCTCCTGTCAAAAAATTGCTATTTGTTATTTTATTAGTTTCACTTTGTAAAATGATATTTAAGAACGTCATATATTTTTTATACTCTGTGGTTCGCCCCTTCCGTCCCTTTTTTCCTTTCCGTCTGCTCTCGCGCTGCAAATATACTGTAATAATTACTTTTAATAAAATGTCAAGATATTACTACATTAAATCGGTTGTTTTCATTCTCTACACACTTCAATCTTTCTATATTTTATCAGACTAAAAATAGTAAACATAATGGTGTCGTATTCAGTATTAAATTGTAGGGTTACTAATAACAATAACTCAAACAAAGAGGCAATACACAGGTAAGTACTGATAGAGCAATACTACTTTCACGATGCTTATTTGCATAAAAGTTGATCTTAAAATTATATAAATTAAGATTAGTAATATGCAGTAAATACTCCATTTTGTGTACTTGAAAATGATACCGTTTCGTGTCGGACTTGCACAAAATCTATCGATAAGTGGATAATTTTTAAATGAGTATAAATAAATATTTTTTGTTTTACCTATATTTTTTCATATTTTACCTTTTTAGTTTCGGTTACAGCTTGTACATTGGACAGAAAGTAGATAGACTGATATTAAGGTGCATCTTTGGCTTTAGAATAGTATTAGCTTCGTAAATTGATAAAATTTGGCGAATTTTATATTTGTTATTATTATGATAGGATAATAAACGGCGAATGTGATTTTATATTTATTGACAAAGTTTTCTTCTTCAAGGTTTCCTGTAAATGCAGTTCAAAAAGAAAAACGGATTCGAATGTTTAACCAGATAGGTTGGGTCCTCACAAAGTTTTCAGGAGACATTTTAAGTGCAATTATTTTGCTCTACGAAATCACTGTCATGTTAATAAAGAATCTATACCTCTAAAATTTGTTGGTTATTTCCTTTCTGAGGGCAATAAGTTATATCGATTTATATCAAAGAATTAATTAAAACCAGTAAGCATTATTATTATTGTTTTCTTTAGTACCGTTTAATCATGTGTTTTTTTATCCTCTCAAATAAGGTTAAGCTTACAATAAGCGAAGTAAAGAGAAGTTACTATGATTAGCATGGTGTTATTAATTTAACATGTAATAATTAATTAAGAGAATGAATTTAATATAGCAAAGAAACCTGTAAAGGAATAGTCGACATTCATGTCGATAATACATGGATGTGAATTTGACATCACTAAAAGTCACGCACCTCAGTGTATTTTTCACACACATGCACATTTATGTTATAGTGACGCGATTTTGAGATGAGTGTTCCTCTATTACGTAACTCTATGGTACTATGCATAACAAATATACATATATTACTTGATTAATAATATACAGGTAACGGAGTATATTGTCAGTCGTCCAATCAATCTGGACTAATGGCATTGACAGCTTAGGATTTAAGGGGCGGTATTCATGTGTATGATAAAAAAAAAGAAAAGATACATTTTATTAAATTTTTTATTTAAGAACATCAGCAGCCGGCACTGCAAAAAGTTTTATTAATATTAATGGGATATAAGGATTTCAGAGGATATTACGTTCAAAAAGACTACTTAAAGAAAATATGAGTAATCACAACGAACTTTAACGCCTACAACACAGAGAGGGAAAAAGCTATCTGGAGACATACATACATTTGAAGCCATAGTGCAACCAGTTGAATTTTCGATTTTTAAAATAAACGTTATGCTTCATGATACGATATCTGCAGCAGTCTGATAAGTTACTGTAAGAACTGATGTTCATCATCATGAGAACCCAAAACTGGTGGGTTCCAATCTCCTCTCTGAACGTGAGGAATGAAAGAAATAGTCCACCACGCGGACAAAGTATTAGCAGACTTTAAATTTCTCCTGGAACATTATAAAAAACTCTTAGTTGTGCATGTTTGCTCACAATCTTTTCTTTCTGAAGATTTATCACACATTTTCTGATACACATTTCATAAAAAATAGAAAATTAAAGAAATAGAAAAGGTTAAATGATAATATTGTGATATATTCAGTTCATTTTAAAAGAACAAAGAACTACAGAATGCCAAAAGCATGTTCGAGTTAATTAAGTGAAACGAATAAGAACGACGGAGACAAAATGAATACAAAATACGGGAATATAGAATGAATGCAGGAAACTGCGAGTGAGGTTGTTAACGATATACCGACACGTGGTCACAGTGTCGTGTACACTGATCTATTTAAAATACCTTGAGTAGAAACGAGTAGTCCAATCGATAAATTCATTACAGATAAATAAATAGACATACATTTTCTAGTTAATAGGCCGCAAATAAATAAATTAAGTGAAAACTTGTAATAGGCGTATTGTTTTATAAGTATGCTTCAATTGTTTATGTACATGTAATATTTGCAAAGAAATAAATATAAAATAAGAAATGAGTTGCCTAACCAGATGAAAACGGAGGTCCCGCGTTTGCTTTACCTACTAACGCTTAATTTCTATTTGACGAGAACACATTAATTTACCGGAATGTTGTATCTTAGATAATGACCAAAATGTCAAATAATTCTCGATGGCAAATAAAGACTTCGTTTATGTATTGATAAAAAAACCTGCCTACCATAAGATAAATTTAGTCAGCCTCATTACAGTTTTGTAATTATAAGTAGAGAGTTGTATAAATTATAAATTTGATTTTGTAAAGTATTATGAAATATGTCAAAATAAGTTAATTTTTAAGTTGTGGCAATTGAGCTAATATTAACAATACTGTAATATAAATGTATTAAGTATATAGAAAATGCAAAATACAAATAAAATGATAGACAAAGGTCTTGTAAATAATATATTATTTAAGTCTGGCTAGTTGTACCTGTCCATTCGCTGAGCATTTTGAAATCTAGTGATAAATATTCGTATTATTACTCACGAACATCAATTTGACCTTTATAAAATTTTTTGTCCGTCTGTATGTCTGTCTGTATGTCTCGTTATTACTCAAGAACAACTCGACTGATTTTTAGTAAATTTTTTATTTAGTAAGAACACGTGACTGTGCAGATGATATGCTATACCTTTATAATGTTAAAAATAAATCACAAACGATTAAAAAACAAAATAACATAACATTTAAATTATAAAAAAACTAGTACTATTATGGCACACACACATGGAAAGAAACAAATTATTATGGATGCCAAAAATACTTTTTTAATAACAAGTATCTGGTCTACAGATACCTAGCTTATCATTTGCGCAATTACAATGTTCTTTCTATATACTAATTTTTATCAAGATCGGTCAAGACGTTTATGACTTATAGCAGAACATATAGACGAACTGACAGACAAAAAATTAGAAAATAGTAGAAATCGGGTTAGTGAGTCATAAAATAAAAAAATATATCACAAAATATGACAGTAAAATTAAATTCACAGACAGAATCTCCAGATTTACATAGTAGTATAGATAACAACATTATTATGGTATTATGTAAAATGTCAACGAAGATAATAATAACAAAATGGTTACAAAAAATAATCTTAGAATAACACAAATATCACAAAAACTTTTCGCTCTCTCGAAGATGGCACAGTTAGCGGAGTGGTCGGTAAATCAAGAGACGGAGGGAAGTCGCGGCTTATCACAACCGTGACGTGGGACGTCAACTTTAACGAGCGAAGGGAAATAACTTTTGTTATTTTTATAATACAGGCAGTGCATAATGACACAATTTATTTACTTATTCTCAAAAACGAGTATCAAAGGCCGATTTAAGTAAAGCGTGTTACTAGAACAGATTAATAACAGGGGCGTGTGCTCCTTGTAGGCAGAAATGCAGTGCTTTACTTGCCATTCACAGATATTTTAATAAAACGTTCGTACGTTTTAGATGACTTTAATTAATAGTGAATAAATGAATAAACAAAATATAAAAACTTAAAAACGCCCAATATTTTATAAATAGCACCTATTTGCAAGCACACAAACATGATGTTTGCTAGGCGTTTGGCGACAAGCAAGCGGCGCTGCAAAATAATGTACCTAATCAACCGACTCCTGCCGTCGCGTTCCGCAGGAGATTTGTTCGCATGTATGCAGTAACTTCGGTGTCCGTGTACAGTTCGCAAACGCACACACCCATGAATACCGAAAGCTGCGACTCCAGCGGCAGGCTACAGAAGTTCGGCAGTTGTCGGGAGTAATCGGAAATGTTCGTTGCCTATAATCCGAGAAAAAATAATAGACGCAAAAAGACTAATAAATCATTTATGTACATTATGTATTTTTGTTTAGTAAGGTTTTATTTGTTAAAATAGCAGAAATCTTTTGTTTCGCAGGGGCTATTTTACTTTTTTCATGTGATAAGCATTGTTTACTATTTTGTTTGCGCCAGTATATTTATAGTTTTCTTAAAAGATTTTTCATTTTAATATTTCAAAATGTGTACCTTTAACAGTTTATTACTGAGTTTCTATAATAATTGTGGTGATTTGCTTTTACTAGTGCGTTTGTTGGTTTTTTTTAAATGTTATTTGATTGTGAGGTTTGTGTTGAAAATGTGGATAAGATATTTGAGGTGGCCGAAATCTTGCGTTTATTTACATCGGGATATAGTAATCTCAAGTAGCCGGAACCTTGAATATGTGAAAATTGAAGCTGACTAGGTGAGTAGTTATAATATTTTAGCTTGTTATCTTACTTACTAGAATTTCTTCCGCCGCGACGATCGATCGCTGTTTTGTCTGCGTTGCCGTAGAAGATGTGAGATCTAAGACTTGTTCTGTTGGCATGGTTTCCGACTTAGAGATCTGTCGCGTGGCTGTGGCTATGCTAAAAATCTATAAAAGAAAAAGTTTTTGTGACCGAATACTCCGCCAGTGTCATAATCCTGTGCACGCCGCTGATTTATAAGTACACTTATTCACAGTCGTTATAAGTCACACTATAATAACATCCTGTATTATTTTGTTAAAACGTCAGCTGGGGTACGTATTTTATGGGGGTGGTATATTGTAGGTTGTAGGGAGCTTAAAAGCGTTTTTTCGGTTGGTCTTTCACTATTCAGTTTTTGTTTTGAAGTTGTTTGGTAATACTGGCCATAAATCAGTACTAAACCCAGCGCCCTCTAACAATCATCTTAGCATCATAACCTCAAATGTTGATCAGCAAGTCATGATCTTAGGGAACGGACTGTCAAATAATATATTTATTTACTAATGAGACATATAGTAAATTTGTAAGAATCTGAATTAATTATTAATGCCACTTGTATAAAGATGAATTCAAAAATATGTTCCATATTTCAAATTAAACACAACTACTTTTTTGAGTATGTCATAAAAAAGTCTATTAACATTAACAAGTTATCATTTAGTAAAATATTACTACACACTTTTTTGAAAAAAGGGTATTAGCAACCATTTATAGACCCTACGAGATCATGTTTTCATTACATCATCCCCGTAGTCCAGTAGAAACACGCGGCTTTGGTTATCGCAACAATTACAGTCGCTATCCTCCCCAGAGACCTACCGTTATCAACAAAGAGATGTCGTCAGACTTACACAATATTTATTATTTATCTTTCAGTGTATATTTTATCAGTATCGAGATAATATTTTTATTCCGATGAGTTGTTAAGACCCTCAAAGTTATTTTTATCACAGCTATTCGAAAATAGCTAAGATATTCTTCGTAAACAAGGAGCAAAGTAGCTCTTTGATCCGTAGGGAGGTAAAGTGATTTGAATTTGGAATGTGGATATTGTTAGTAAGAGCTCCAATCACTAAGAAGATCAATCACGACATTGTATGAACAAGTCACAGGCTGCATGATAAAGAAAAACGCAAGAGCCAAGTTAAAAAAATTGGTGAAAAATTAAAAACACGTGATATGCGTTCCGCCTTCGTCCGTAATTGTTTACTCGAATATATTATCCGTAATTCGAATATAACTTCGTTTTATAAAAAAATAGTGTGTCAAGTACAAGCATAAGTAGTGTGAATGAAAGTATTACATATATTAACGCCAGGGAACATTGTATCGAACGCTAAAAATGTGATACAAAGTCTTTACCTACAAAATCCTGTTAAATATTATATAAACATATGATAATTTCATCAGTTAGAAAAATAAAAGAAGAACGAAATCTTTTTCGGAAAACGTGTTTTTGGGCTTCTTTTAAGATTTAGCCAAATCTAAACAACCTGAAACTCTTTGGAGTGTATACTCTATGCGAAAATCTGCAGTTAGTACCAATAACGACATTAAAATCAAAATATACTCCAAAATATTAGCGTATCTGACACGACAATCCGAAGGACACTGATCGAAGATATCCAAGTTGTTTTCTTGCCAAAACGTTGAAGATATTTTAAATGACAATGAAATCTAACTCCTGACAAAAGTAAGTATTTAATTACGTAACTTTTTAGTGTTAAGTAAGTAGAAACTAATAGTTGATAATAGCAGCGTATTTAATTTTGACTCTTGTTTCTATTTGTTACAGGTTGTGTTGATGTTTGGAGTTAATTGGGCTTGTCGTAGCAATGAGTTTCTTAATCTGACGATCAATAATGTTGGGACCCAATCAGATGAATTACTTTTGATAAAGTTGAAAGACATTTAGGAGTGGATATGTGTGTATTAAAGCTACATGGAGGATGAACATCATCTACGGTATCTGAAGGAGATATAGTAGACAAAAAATAGTATGAAAACAAAGTCAATATTTGTCATCGAATCGTTTAAAATATCAATTTAAAAGAGTAGTCTTCGTGCCCATCTACGTGTAAAGAACATCGAGAAGCATTGCCCGTGCAGGCGAATAATTTTTCAAAAACTACATTCTGAGATACCGTTTTCTGTGCCTTCTAAGTCTCAAGTTGTAAATAAATTTAACGAATGGTAACAAGAAAATTATTGTTATGCATTTTCATAATTGTTCGAATATTAACATTAGCCTCTTGTTATTTCTATGTTATGTCTTATTGTTCTATTTATTGTGTGTAAATAAATGAACATATTATTCTTATTCATAATTTGCATTTAGTTATTTGCTCATAGCGGATGATAAAAAATAAAGTGTCTCCAATTAGGGAGTAAAACTATTGTAACCTCGAGTACTTTGAATCCCCCGTTGCCCCCAGGATTCTATTTTAAATCCTTCGCTCCGCTCTGGATTCAAAAAATACTTGCCCTGAAAATAGTTCTTTGCTCACTTGATAATCAATCTACTATTGTTATCAGATTCCTTCCTTTCCTAAAATTACAAATTACTACTTATAATAATATAGTTAACTTAACTACACCCAAATTTAAAGACGAATTCCAAGATTTCAGATTTTAAAGTACTATAAAATATTTGGTACGTTCTGGAAGGTGATTTGCAAATGTCTATTTTCGGCCCCGTAACACACTTATATAATTTGTACTGCTGCTTCTAGCTCTCTAAGGAATTAGTAGGGGCTTTTTTAGTAGGGGCTTACGGACAATGAACTTTAGCCGTAATAACTTTAACATCCTGAACCTAATTGTTTTTCAACATGTATATTTTATATGATCTTTCAAGTTATTATATGCGTAGAATAAAAAGTATCACACAAACGTTTGTTTACCTCTTATTTTAATGACTGCATGAATAAAGCGAATAACATCAAAACAAATTGAATGGTTTCAGATTTAGAGCGTATAAATATGAGCAGAGAAAGAAATTTTGATAATCATAATTTAATCTTAGTAATTAGGTACGTTTAAAAATAAGCTAGTTAAGAAATCATTCATTCCAACACAATGCATGTATGTATGTACAAGTTTTCTTACTAATGGTTCTGCATCTTTTTCGATCAACTTCATCCGCATTTTTCGTTGTGGTCTTTAATGATAAGAATATTGATGAAAAATATTCTATTTTCATTCTGTCAAAATTTTCCGTACTGGAGAATATTCTGGACACCTACTATTGAAGTCGAATTCCCAGCTTCATTTAAACAATAAACGTTCAACAAAAACCAGAAACCTTCTATCACATAAAACAATGGTAGTTAAACTCAAAACTATTCCCGCAACGTTGACCTCCACAGATAAACTCCAGCAAATTGCCAACGAAACAAATTGTTTCGGCGCCTAGCGTCAAATTAGAGGGCTCATTACTTCACACGTAGCACTTAGGAACAGCCTTCGTGGAGCCCGCCCTTGGCCACAACTTTGTTTGGTCAAACATAGACGCGCCCTAAAAAGCCGCATGTTTCTTTCCTTATTTACTTATTAGTTTTATTCTATGTGTATATAAATTTTACATCTTTGTACCAATTCTGTGAAATGACGGTTGCTTTTTTATGTTCATAGTCGACAAACGAACAGACGGGTTTGATGGTTACCACCCCTAATGTTTATCGTTAGTAGCGTGACCGATGGCACGGATTGCAATGGTTATGTCAAGAAATGATGGTCACGATTCTCAGAATTGAGAATCACCACGCTTAGAGAGACAAAGACTGATGTTCAGCTCCTAAGGTCTACCGATTCGATATTGCGACGGATATGTTCAGAAACGGATATGTGAAGAAATAGAGGTCACAACTACACGACTGTTTAGCAACCAAAGCAAGTAAAGAATCTTACCATCACGAAATCTCCGGATATGTTGCTATACTTTGGCATGCTTCGGGTACTGAACAGTGTCCAACTAAACAACCTCCAGCAAGAGAGAACTAGCGATATCGCTCAACTGACTTGTTAGTTAGTTAGTTAGTTGAAAGGATACACCCGAACAGGAGAGGTAAGCCTGTTACGACCTACTTTGATGTTTGTAATTAATAGGATATGCTGACATAAATAACTCTTTAATTATCCCCATTTACTTCTTATGGGCCACTTTTTCGTATACATTAAAATGCTATGAGTGCTTTTATGACACAATCAACTTATGGCAGATTAATAAAATGGATATCAATTGACGGTCACCCTACACTAGGATTTCTGTGTAGTGCTATACAAGTGCACTTATTATGTGTGAGAGTGTGTGCATATTTGAGTGTGTGTGTGTGTATTATATAAACGGTGGTCCTTCCAAGTGCAACGCAAACACGCCCGTAACACTCTTTACTGGAAGCGTTGGACCTTATTTTTACGAATTTGTTCGAGGGCACCGGACGAGCCTAAAATGCGAATCGTTATCTAATAAGATGCGTCAACTGTAGAATTTAAACTGTTTATCATAATTATTTTTGAAACTATTCGAAAGTCAATTTATGCTGATTTGACACTCGAGTATTTGAATCTCAGTAATTTATCCACTAACTGAAATCTAAAAAATTGCTGTATAATAAATAATATACAC
This sequence comes from Megathymus violae, assembly GCA_003671415.1. Classification (NCBI taxonomy): domain Eukaryota; kingdom Metazoa; phylum Arthropoda; class Insecta; order Lepidoptera; family Hesperiidae; genus Megathymus; species Megathymus violae. The sequence continues at coordinate 2,516,130 of PDGT01000036.1, forward strand.
ATGAAGCTATTTAAGATATCTAAAAACAAAATTTATTTAAGCAATATATGTATATTCATGGAATTTATGTGTTCATACAAATAATTAAACCTTATAAAAACAAAAGCTGAGGAGGTCTTAATTGAGGATTATGGAGGTATTGGACGGCTGAATGTCACATACAACACACAGCTTGTTTTTGAAATATAAAATACCAATACATATGTATACATTTAAAGTGTAAATAAAAAGGAGCCATGTCAGTACATCTCCGGAAATCGATAATCTAATTTAATTTATTGCTTGAAAGGTTAGTCGACGAATACTGTTCAAATAAAGCTTTCCTGAACAAGTTTTTCGTTAGATCCATGTTTATATTATCTGAGTCAGTGGTACAAATAAAATCCTTAACGAGATGTTTTTAAAACCGGTGAAGTTTAATGAACAAAGTCCGAAAGGGAGATTCGACAAAATGACACAAATTAGGGAATTTTTTAATTCAGACAATGAAAAAAGCAACCAATATTGTTGGATTCTGTGGACATTTTTAGAAAACAATTATTCTTACAGTTAATCTCCGGGTAAAAAAGCATCTAAATCCTAAATATCGATGTTAAGTAGTATTTAAAATTAATTATGACTTGCTTGTAAAATATCGTAAGGAAACTCGCAAACATTATCTCAGTGGTGAGTCAATTCTCCTTCCAATATAAGATACGAAACCAACTGCGTGAAAGGTGCTTCCAGTGTTTCTACACTCTCTTCTGAGTCTCGTAACGACGTTTCCTTCCTAGGTAGCACCACTTCTGTGATAATTCTATAGTCAAGAATGTTTAATTCTTTATAATTTACCTTCGCTAAATAAAAAAAATTACTTTAAATTTATGACTCTTTCACAAACGGTACCAGAAAAGATAATCATATTTAATGGTCTATGGAACTCCAAAAAGGGACAAGAAACAAATTAATTAATTTACGACTTCTTTTAACATAAATTATAATCACTGTCCCGCTTGGGTACTTCATAAGATCCTCCATAGACATGTCTCGTTTATGGCTGAATTCTGTGCACAGAACGTCCCAAAAATCCGTCATATTTAAAAACAATGTTTTTTATGCAAAAAATAATGAATTTATTATGTATACGTTCGACAGATACTTAAGAAAGGTGTTTATTTACATCTTCTTTTCAGTCTTCAACTCGTGATATCGTACTATCAAAGTTTCACGTGGGTTATCTGCTTTTTGATGGACTAAGTTGCGGCTGGCAGACTGGACATTAAAAGTTGGAATTTGGCATATGTAAAGTCAGATAATCCAATTATGGAATGTATACTATGTATACTACAAAAAACAAATTGTAATTTCAGGGGTTATACATTAAAATAAAGTCGAATGTATTTTGTTACGTATCGAAGAAAGGTCTCGAAACATATTATACGAGTTTTAATAGTGCCTTGGTAAAATGAAAACCTAAAGAAAATTAGTTCTTAAAGTTCCACAGCGAACGTAAAATATTCTTGAATATATTGCTAAGAGGGTGTTGTAACAGTTATCAAAATCAAGCTCTTCCAAATAAAAAACTTATTTTTTTTCCCTACCGTATAAAGAAAATAACCGTGAAAAGCTGACTACGGGACGCATGCTGAATACGTAAATCTCATACGTAATAAGTAAGGAGACATTTCATCCTTGATATGATTAGTCTTCCCACATAATACGTATATTTTGTCCAACACTTCACTGCGCAAGAAAAATATGGAGGGCTGTAATTGATCGATCCAGGCATAAGGGGAATCAGTAATTGGAATATTGCAACAATCTACAGAAAATGTTGTCTAAGTCACCAGTCACGTTCAGCATAATTTTTAAAAGGATAACGTGATATCATTAAATTTAGTATATACTTAAAGTCCCATATTAATTAATATACACAAATAATTAATAATAGAGTGATATAGATACAATATGCGTTTAAAAATGTTTATTTGATATTAAGGTATACAGTTAAATGAAAATATTATAACATTTTGTACCATTATGAATTCTGGCAATGAATGTAGGCAGATATTTTTTTATGTAACTGAAAATTACTATAATTAATTTTACTCAATAAGTGGCGATACGATTTCATCCGATTCCTGTAAACTGTCGACGTAGTAATTTAATTGTCAATAAGTTCAATGTGTTGATGTTTACCCTGATATGTCTTAATCAAAGTATCTAGTATATTTATTTCTTACTAGATCTTTCTACTTTCCTTAATCCATCTATCATATTCGAGGTTGTTTAACGTGGGCAAAAATTTACGCTTTACATAATTCGTCATGCTATGTGCGCTTCATATATACCACTTATTAGTTTTATCAATCAATTGTTATTTTTAGCGGGCTTAAGATTCCCTCTACAAATATTGAATTAAGATAAATGATAAATTGGACACGTAAAATCAATAAAGGAACCCGAAGTATATAGTTAAGGCATTTCTTCTCGTGGAAACTAATAAATATTTGATAATGGCGAAGCTATGTCCATTACACGATCTATTTTATCTCAAGTTGAATTCTCGGCAAGAATTTTGCCTTTATTTTCCTCAAAGATATATTTTTTGATAAAAACGGCTCATTTGATTTATAGCTTTTTCGCTGCAAACACCGTTAGTACATAAAGGTAGAGTTGTCTTTGAAACAGTTTTCCACAAACATGTGAATCTCCTTTTAATATTCAATCACATTGTAATATAAGTAAATACTATAACGCATTTGGTGTACAAGAAAAGAAAACGAGTTTGTTGTACATATTGAAAGTGATAAATAATATATCAATAGTATCCAGATTCATGTTTTTCTATTTTAAGTTATATTATAAATCCGAAGTTGTTTATGTCACATATTTTGTATTTATATTCATCGTTATATATAAACATAAGGATACAAACACGAGGAGCCAAAGTCCAAACCCACACCCAAACATGTTATCTAGCCGGAATTGTGATATGTGACTGCGGTTGAAGTACTTTCATTAGCAAATTGATCTTGTAATTTTATTGCTCACAAGTCAGGCAGTTTCCTTTAGTGTTCTTTTCTTCTCATCATTTACGTAACTGCTGTGTGAGTTATTGCTTCATTCCGAAAGAGGCCAAATGTCAACCGAGCCCGAAGACCTATCTCTGTATTAAATTTCACCTTTCTACGTTAATTAGAACATGGCTCATGCTATGCCGTGCATGTAAATTTCAACATAATCTATTTCTGGGATATTTATCAGAAGAGCTTAAATAAATAATACTTGTAATCTTCTGAAAGTTTTTACGCTTTGACTATAAGTTTGATGATCGTTATCATTAGTCAAAAAATTCCAAAATTCTACCATCTCCTGGATTGGAATTTATGAACATGAATAATTCTACATATTATTTTATGTTGCTTTGTATTGGATAGACAATTTATTTGGTTTCGAAAATTCTATTCTATTCGTTAGTAAAGATAGTGAAACAATAGGAAGCTTGACGCCAAATTCATAGTATCTTTAAAAATATTACAAACAAACACTGTAAATCTAACGAATTAAAGCTTGGCTACGACGAATCAGATAATTTACAGAGCAAAATTTCCTTTTACGAGGAAATTATTGTCTTAATGAGCACTCGTTAGTGGTAAGCTTTGTTTTGCTAGAAATGCCATTTACCTTTAAACTTTTTTCATCCCTTGTGTTTTCCACAACTAATTATTTTATGCTAATTTTATGAGGTCCCTCTCCCAGGTAATGATTCGTTGTCTTTGAGGGCCCCCTGTCGAACAGTAGCTGTCCCAACGGTACCATTAAAGCTTTCTTTTCTTCATGACCTTCTTTTGCAGGATTTTAAATGCCTAAACGAGGGCTCTACTTTATTGAGTGAACACTGTATAGCCCAAAATGTAATTGAAACCTTTCTCGACTATTTTTTCAGTTTTAATGATTAATTTACATAACTAATCAATTGTGAGCTGCGTATGACCCTGTGATATTTTCATTTAAGTCGAGCAAAATGGTAATTGGTATAGCTCGTTTCAAAAATTGCCGAAGGTTACATAATTGTGAGAATAAGCATTATGATTTGAATTGAAATAAGTATTTGATAGAACTTAGGCATGACTAACAAATCGAATAGTTATTTATAGAAAAATTGTCACAATTTTGCCTGGAATCAAAGAAATGGAACTTCTTACGAGAAGATAACTTAGTTTAGCTCCCTACGAGGGTTCACGACTACTATGTGATGAGTTTCACCCGAATCGGTTACTTAACGTGTACCCTGAAATAGAGGTCCGCAAAACTAGTAAATTGCCACTAACGATCACTAATTCGGACAAACCGCGATTGTAGTCGGTTAATGTTTGTTGTAGTCAATACCTAATGGTGAATAGTTCCTGTTATCCATGCACATCCTTAACGTCAAAAGTATTTAACATTTCGGTTTAATTAACATGTTAAAATGATTCCACGGTTGATTCTTGAGTAGTAAGTAATCATGCACGTACATTTTTTTCCATCACATAGGAACATCGTTAGGATTAAACTCGATGACATTCAACACGTGAGACGAATTTAGTTAACCTTTTCGCTTGGCGGTAGGGTTTTGCGTAAGAATTATACTATCCATATTATTAAGGCATTAATATTATTACTGCTATTTTTGACTTTTCCTGAAGCCAGCTTGGCTAGCTACCCTCCTCTTGCTTAAATAAGACACCAAACGACTCATCGTTTTCCGGCCGGAGGCTTGAGAGCCAGTGCTTTCTCACTTGCGTCTTTTTTCTCAGCTGACAACGCATTAGTGACCCCTTTGGTGTTACTCATGTCCATGGACGACGGTGATCACCTACCATCAGGTGATTTGTCTTTTCTTCTGTGGGCTATCCATATCTCTCCTAAATAATCTCGCCGTTTATGTAACAAGGGCACAACATGCAGGATAGGTCGAGCCTCTTCAATTCCAAAACTGCATTATGATCTAGAATCTAAAGATGAAAAATTTTCTCTATTTGGCGGAATGTCCTCGTTACTTTAATGAGACATTGATTAGAATTTCTTTGAACTTCAACTTTGGTCAGTTCATCGATTTCAAACCTAAACCTAAAGTGGCTGCAAGAAACTCGGAGACCTTGCAGCGGTACTTCACACCGAAACAGCTTTTAACAGATGGAGAATCGCGCAGAGATTTATTAGTGACCCAGGTCTCGTCGAATTCAATCTGCATAGCCTTGAGTACAGTCGCTGGGTTGCCAGGCTCTCGATCTTCTGTAGGGTGTATTTTGGAGAACGTGCACAGGATTTGTACGAAATAATTCATCTATCGAACAACCGATGAATGGCGAGTATCCATCCTTACTTTGTTAAAATTTTGTCTTTACGGACGACGTGGTTTGCATCTTCGTTTATTATGCGCACTGCAAAGGACTGTGGAATAGCTTGACCGCGCTAGTTTTCGCGCCTACTTATGATGTAGGAGTCTTCCAGTGGAGAGTGAATAAGCTTTTATAAGTTAGCGTGTTGAACATCTTAGGCTTCGTCACCACTCACAATCAGATGATATTGTTGTTAAGCATTAACTTATTGTATGTTAAAAAAAGAAACAAACTATACCTAGCAACGCTAGGATGTTATTGTAGTGGCCAGTAATGTTCCTTCAGATTTATTATTACATGCAGCAATTTATTTTTATTTATATAGGTAGTCACTTTATATTGTTGACCAAAAAACCGTATATCTTCTGTTCCATCTCTAATTGTGTGTTACAAGGGTAGGCCATGAACTATTACAGTTGAATCCAATCTTATCACAAAAGACGTCCACGTTGATTTAAGGCATTGACTCTATTGAAAATTGAACGTAAAATTCTGATTATTGTTATAATAAACCTAAAATATGAAAAGATATAACGAATAGTAATTAGAGTCACTTAGATCGCTCAACTTGAAATAAATTAAGAATAACTAGTTACGTATACAGTATAAATCGTTATAAATGCATATGCACTTGACATTTATTTTATTTTGAATTTTTCTCACAAATAACAATTCGTTTGATATTATCCATCAAACTTTTACTTTTCCGTTTTGTGTATAATTAAAAATGTGTATAATTAAAAAGTATATAAACGCTTATACTCGTATAATTGGGTGAGTACTATTGGCAAAATTTCTTCAGCGTTTCCATGCTTTGGAGTTCACTTTTTGTTTCCTTATTATATGTTTTACTTCAATCCTATGTGATGGTAAGTGGCGATAGAGCGTTAGATGGTAAAGTGCATTTTGAATAATCTTATTGATTCGTAACTTGAAGTCATCCACGATGTAATCGGGTAGGAACACCGTTTACTGAAGCACTTTAACTCTAAGTTCCGCTTGTTCCTTTATCATACACATATGGTAGTTATACCAGTCCGCACTAAAGCAGCATACGTTCTAGGACTTCTTAATTACAAGGAAAGATCCGTGCTTCGCACTGGATGCTAATTGGTTGAAGCGGAATTCAGAGAAAATAAGGTATGTACAGGAAAATATACGAGTGCAGAATACAACATAAGTGAATATGACCAATGGAATTTAATTTAAGGCTTCGTTTTTTCATCGAATGATCGAAACTATAAAAATGATAAAGTATTTTTATTAATGAAATTACTTATTTTAAGTTTGTATAAAAGTACTTCAGGATTTTTCAGTTTTCCTTTAGTAAAAACATTGTAAAACTTTAGAAATCAGACCAGATGTACTGAGTCTTCTATCCACCTCTTTGTTCGAGTAGATTTGCTCCGTATTGGCAGCTCGCTTAACTCCAAGAGTTTTCTCAACTCGTTGGCACTGAATAGCGTTGTCTTTCGGCTTCATTTACAATATGTTTTCAGTTCTCGGTAGTTGAATGCAAAAACAGAATATAACGAAAGGTTTTCCACGTCACTTTGATGGAAATGAAATAAATATTTTTTTTGTGACATATATTATTTGATAATTGACAATATTTGACGTTAAATTCAATGGTTAACGATTTTTCTTATATATATTTTTCTTTTTAACGTTTCTGTGAGGAAATAATTTATTGTCATCAGTTGTGAAGGGAAACTTACGTTCAGCAGTAGGCGGGTACGGCTAAACATCTACCCACATCTGGCAGCCAACAGAAAAGTTCAAAATATTGTAGTGTAGTGCTACTAGCAAGCAAAATAGGGTGGCGAAGGTTTTCAATTCCGATAATAAATGACGGTAAATAAATGTTAATTAAATCAATCTAAAATTCCGAACTTTATAATTTATAACGGCTGTAAATTCCGTTACCCATAAAAGAATTAATTAATTTATTATAGTAGTCTACTTGACATAAATTCTTTTATTCTCGATATTGTTTACGCCATTTAGTGTGATTTTGAGAAACTTACCCACGGACCATCATCAATTATTATAGCCTAGCAGTCAGTACCTATTACTTTGTCTGTGCAGAAATTGTGGAAATACATTTGATAAAAATTCTGAGGCATTATATATATATATGATGAAAGATATATATATATATATATATATATATCTTTTATCAGCTGAAATATACGTAATAATCTGTTATATAAATACAAGAATAAAACTAAAATATTTCTTTATAGAATATAATTATGTTTTGTCCATTATTTGGAGCATGGACCAACTCATTGCTTGCACTGCTAAAACGGAAAAAGGTCACTTAAAGTAGACCGTGTAAGAAGCAGCAACTTGACAGGTCTTCACCACAAAGTTCGGAATGTTTTATTGCATGTTTTATTGTTTAATAACTACATGTTGAGTATGAATTGCATGTTTGAATCGAAAGGGAAAATTGTTAGTTATAAGGAGAATTTTGGGAATAAAGATACGTTCCACCCATGCCACTTGTAGTTGATTTCACCGCTGCAGTAAAGTTTTGCTGTACTTTTTACACTTTTAATCGGAAGTTACAAATTTCGCAACAAAATAATTGTAAACCGGTTTTCAGGACTTTTTATGAGTAAGAAGTCCAGATGCCGTCGACGAATAAAAAAATTTGATGACCTACTTAGGCGCGTCATCTAGGGCGACCACTTGATTTCTTATCGTGTGTTTTGTACTCTGATCATCAACGCGCGTCAGTATGGAGGAGTTAATAGAAAACCCCTAATCGTTTCTAGGTGTTCAGATAGATTGCTCGCAGACCCAAGAGTTCTCTCGATTTTATATAAGGGCTGGGTCACCGTGTACTGAAGTAATAAGATCACTTAGAGACGGACGTTTCTAGAATAAATTTTTGCATCTTGCCTTTTTTTGTATCCATCACTTCAGTGCACTTCAAGAGACTTTCACAAATGTTTCTATAAACTTGACAATTCTTCAGAATTCTTGAGTTTTCATGATTTCTACCTCTTTGTGCTCTCATGTTGATCGTCAAGAGCACTGTTATAAATGTAGAGCAATTTATCATAAGCTTACGTATCTGTTAAAGATATACGTTTGGCCCATAAACGGCCTCGTATCTCTTGAAACTTAATTCGCTGACGGTTAACTACGCTTTATCTACTATTACTTTGGGCCTAGATATAATATCCTAAATATATATCCGACGACTCCTCAGCCCAGCTAGTATTGACTCTGCCTGCCAAACCTTCTCATTAATTTTGGAGATTTCTGACAATATGTATCAAAATCATAAATTACCACATAACGGTATTAATGAATGTCGTTTGAATCTTAAATTACCTAATTAAAAGTTATAATTAAGTATGTACTTATATTTATTTATTTTTATTTATTTATTTCTTTTGAACCATACAAGAAATAATGGTACAAAGGCGGACTTAATGCTATAAGCATTCTCTGCCAGTCAACCTTCAGGCAAAATTGAGAAGCGACGAAGGCGGTACATAAGATTAAAATAAAATAAGGATAGATACAATATACCATATATAAATACTATTTATATATAACCAACATATATACATATAGATATAATAATATAGTATAAATATATACATACATATAAATATTAAGTATAGCTAAAATATATACAAAACAAATGGTAAATATATACAAAAACAAATGGTATACACATATAGCTATAAAAATACATAGGGAATGTAGTGATGGCAAATTTAGCTGTTTTGTTTATATCATCATATTCTATTGCTCATGCGTTTATTATGTTCTAGTACGCACCAAAGTAATTTAATATTATTTTTAGAGTTGTAAGAGGATTTATGTTATTCCAGTTGATCCTTAATAATACGTCTTGTAATCCTTCTAGGCAATTACCAACTACTCTGGTACTTATATCTGAACTTAACATCGTTTTATGACATATCTTTAATTTTAGAACATTATATATATATATATATATATATACACATAAATCTATATATAAAATAATATATATAAATTTGGTCATCATTTATAAGATGCCAGTACCTAAAAAACCCTTTAAAAAATTATGTCTGACAAATAGTCAAACAGCTTGTCTATGATTCTGTTTGTCTGTTATTCTTAACTGATTTCGATGAGATTTTCACTGAAAGATATAGGAATTTCTAGGGCAACATTTAGGGAGCATTTTACAGACCTTCTGGGACAAGTCTGATGATGCCCACCCGATTTTGATGGGATCTAAACCAACCTTACATCAAATTATCTGGAAAAACTAATCTCTTAACAGATGTAGGTCATCATTAACATTGCGTCTATATCATCATCTTCGTTGTCGTCGATACCATCACAAAATATTCCATTGTACGTGTCTCTATTCACGTGATGCTTGAGCTTGAAGCTACAGTTGAAAGCTACTAGTTGGCCACTCCTATAATCATTGAGTTAGACCAACGCCCTAAAGCAAGCTCCAGTAGACGAGATCTTCGTAAGCTGGACACCGGAGACCGTGTAAGTCTCGTGCTCCCTAATGCACACTTCTGTCTGCAAAAGCTCCGCGCACTACACGCAGGTAAAGCGACGGGCCTTACTTATGACATGACTTTTACTTCTTTTACACTATTGTCTCCTTTATAAAATATTTATTGTAACCGCTAGGAATAGTTTAATACATTCTATGTATGTTCAAAATTTCTAGATCTTTTAATTATAACACTACCTATATATTTAAATATATTCCTCTCCAAGAAGGAATTTATTCAATTTTGTATTTTTATATCAGAAGCTGTAGAGGTAAATTGTTGGCGGGCTTGAATCTGATAGATTTTCATAAAAATGGAGCAGCCCAGTCCGATTTCTATTAGTCAATACTACGAACAAACTGCATTTATATTGAAATGTATTCAGTTTTTATTATTCATTCATTGTAATCTTCCGTAACCAGAGATTCCTCTTGCGTGTGCAGCATTTTTTTACTTTTTTGTTTCATATTGTTTCCCGTTTCATATAAAGTTAATGTGAAATTCCTGTTCTGTTGCAATAATGATAATGAGATTTATAGCATACATTTGAACCTGTGCTTTTGGTATATTTTAAAATATTTGATTAATAATAGCTAATTGTCACGTAGAAAGAATAATTTGCAAAACTTTTTATTCGGATTTTAAAATAATTTGGGTATTTTTAAATTTCAATAAAGTGTTTTAATACGAACGTGAATGAAAATCCTCAGTACATTTTTTTTATCCTGCAGGATATCGGTATGCAACTATTTTTAGGCGGCTTTGTCAGCATACCATATCATTTTTTACTTACAAAGTATGCTCTCGCACGTCGCATGAAAGTTCCTTATATGTAAATTAATCCCGATTTCTAGAGTCTAAAATACTAGTTTTAATATATACTCGCCTTTAATACAAAATTTATCGATTTATCCTTATATCCAGTTATTTATGATTTAAAATTAAATGCAATAGAATAAAATATAAATATATTTCCGATGAACTAAATGTTGAAATAAATTAGTAATGATGATGCAGATGTTGTGTAGAAATTACAATGAGCTTAGAAATAATTTAATTCTAAACGCATTGTAAAATCATGAACGCTCTTAGATCTTTTAAAACGCTAACACTTTTTAGGGGTTCTAAGATATCTGGGAACGCACCCTATCATTCATCATTAACGTCTCTGTTGATTGATTGAACGAAAATGTTATTTAGTTCATACTAACTACACCTCACATACTCCTTTATTTCATTCTCACATGTACTTAATACTAGTACTACAAATCGTTTACACGTCTGCGATTAAAGATTTGTTGAATCCGATATTTGTAGAGGACCCAGGTTTTGTCACGCCAGCGCGATCAATCTCTTCTAGACAACATAATAGCCATCAGGCATGGTTTCATACAGCGTAAGCGTTATAAATTTCTTCCTGGCAACTCTGACGCGTCCCATCAATCATTGTGATGCAAACTATACGTTTTATATGTAAGTGTTGTACATACGTAAATTGATATGATATCATTTATCAGAGCGAGCAGATGTTATTATGAAAATCGTTTAGTGGAGAGCGTTCTAGATGTTATATACGATGAATTATGTATGTGGATTCATAACACGAGCACGAGGCATTTATACCACGAGGACAGCAATTTAGAACGTATGAATAAAATTAATTGTCTTCTACTTTATTAGTAGTTGTGCGGAAATCCAGTCTATCCAGGTAGTAGGTAATTTAAACTTCAACTTATTAATGCAATACGTATTTTATTTCATCGCTAACTGATCGCGAACGAGAGTTACAATACAAAAAAAAAGACGGCAGGTGGCGTGTATAGCTCCTACAGAATGTTAACTGCAATGCCCCGTGTTTAGCGAGATTGGTCCACTGATGCAGGCGCTTTATAATACCATTAACATCGACTTGAACAGTAGTTATTAGAGCAAATACTTTTAAATTTTACTTAATAGCAAAATAATTGCGCTAAAAGGTCGCTCACTAGATAACGATCTATTTTTTAGTATTAGCTGTAATTTTGTAATTACAATAATTAAAAATTGTATACTATGTCTACTAACTACAGATAATTTTATACGGAAAAAACACAAAAAAGTACAACACAGTATAATGTAATATACAAATATGTTAAATATAGAATTCAAACTTGTTAATAATTCAATGTATTATACGGCAGACAAATACCAACCATAATACATATAAAAGTGCACAACTTACAAGCTATGAAGTTTAATAAAATACTTTTCACTGTCAATTTGAGAAATAATGAATTAAGTCAATAGTACGTTTTCGTTTATTGACAAATAATGTTTAATAATAACATCAATATCAAGCCAACATCACTGAAATTTAAATCAAATTGGACATGAAAGCTACGATAAATATCATAGTAAATAAATAAAAATCAAGATTTTATCTAGTTAATACATATATACAGGTGAAGCTAATAATAAACGAGTAAATTATGTACATCGACATAATTATTGATGCTACAATCTGGAGCTATGAATACGACTGCGTTATAAGAAAATCCTTTTAATATATTACATTTCCAGTAAAATTTTTAGTGAAAAATAAAAAATGTTTTTACGATGTTGCTTTTGAGTATCTCCCTTCGTAATTAAAGTTGTTTAACTGTCCATAAGCTATTACGAGTACAACAGTTCTTGACAATTTAAAAATTAACCAATTCTGTAAATGTTGTCGTATTAGTATAATTGTTACAGAATGTTATACTATCATTTACTTCATAGTTTTTCTATCACTCAAACGCTTTAGTTGATCGAAAAGTATTAAAAATGAAAGTTTTAATAAGAGGACAAAAAGTAATCCCTTGTAGCATCCCATCATCAAAAACTGAGAATAAGCTTTCGAATTGTTTAAAAATTGTATCTAAACTTTCTTATATTATTATATTGGGTGCATTATTAGGGATAAACCGACTTTATTTGTTTAATAGTAATAAATTCTGGCTAATACTTGGATACATTTTAAGCTTGATATTTTCGATTTCTATTTTCGTATTTCTGTTCGAAAATGAAGATTATAATTCAACTTTATTAGTTTTTAAAAATATTATCTGTGTAGAATATTTGTTACTTTCCTGCAGTGTAAATTTTTTACAAAAAAATACACTTATAGAATTCTTTAAAAACCTAAGTAATTTTGACAGATTTTTAAGAATTGAAAACAATTATGTCATTACGAACCTCGGTACTAAATTAATATGCTGGATAATTTTAATTATGATTGTTTTCTTTGTGGATATTTCAATGTTCTTATTTATGTCTCAAAATAGTGGAAACAATACGTTCCATTTGATTTACATAGCATTCGCTGGGCATGATTACGAAACCGTCTTCTTCTGCTTTTTAATCAAAATGATTTCGATAAGAGTACATATCATTAAAACTCATGTAAAAAAACTTTATTCAAGTCCTATAAAAGAAACCAGTAGTCATGCAAACGTTAATAAAACTGAAGCATTGTCAGAAAACGTAAACCTGGATACTAGATCGTTGCAACAAGTCTATGAGTCATTACATAAAAATTGCGAACAACTGAATTGTATTATGTCTTTCCCGGTATTTGACTTATTAATTAAATTATTCAAAGCTTTTTATTTCTATAGCTTTAATTTCAGTATTCCTACGTAAGTACAGTAGTTCGATCTTTGATTTCGCTCCCCGGCTTTAAAATTAGTACGCGCCGCTAATCTCAATGTTATGTGCGATTTAATTAACAATGAATACATGAAATGAACACTTCATAATGTTGTCAATGACGTATGAAGTTTTCCGATCTTCGTTTGGTTGATGTAGTGAACTATGGATTTTACGAGTACCTCCTGCCAAACTCACTCATACGTAAGGGGAGGTAACAACCAAAAAGGAAACCTTAGCATAGCTTTGGAACAGTTACGAGTAATGATAATGAAGTGTTCCTATAATTTCGATAAATTTTTAGATGTTCTTATTGAAATTAGTATCAGGATCAGCAATAATAATTCTCATAAAATATATAATTAAAGTGAGACAATCAACCGAAGTAAACGATTGGGTTAGTAAGCTACGAGTATATTAGTGTATGTCCAATATTTTTTTCAGTAATATCCGGACAGTGTTACAAAAATTTAGCATTAAGTCTATTGATGCACTCTTTGTTATGTATTTTAAAAGTCATTCAGTGTGTCCATTCAAATTCCTACACTAGTACTATTAACTTTTCATATAGTCGTTGAAGTATATGATTTATGAAATTATATTTCGTAGATCGAAAATGATTATATATGAAACTCAACATCTTGTTAGTAAAACGTGCTTATAATAAAAAAATACGCATAGTTTTATATAAAAACTAACAACATAGCTATAACATTTTCCAAAACACAACGTGTGCTGTGTATGGTTATAATTGCCTTTTACTTTAGTTTGCACTGTGTTGCATAAGGCAGGTCTTCCCAAGAAGTATAATGGTTTATAATAAACTTATATAACACGTAATTAAACTATTACGCTATATCACAATTACAAACTTCAAGAATACATACTTTTTAAAGTTGATAGTGCTTGATTATCATAACTCCTAGCTTTGGGGCTTATTTCATTCTTAAGTGATTAAAAAAGTAGACTGTCATATGTTAAAGTCTTGGCCAAAGTTCCGAATCTTGGATTCCTTAGTAGCCTGTAACCAATCCACATTAGGGAAGCATGGGAGAAAGCTCTACGGCTCCTAGATTAAAAATATCACTAAAATCACTGTAGTGGATCCGTCATCGGTAGAATTCATTGAATTTACATCAACTTATATAAATAAAATGTAATAAATTGAACCTGAACGCAATGGAAAAAATCCCGTGTAACTAGTAAGCTAAATATTTAATATAATAATCATAATTTTCAGACAGAAAAAGTAAAAATGGGATATGCGATATTCCGATGCTTGAGATATTTAATATTAATTATATTTCCATGCTATTTTGCTAACGTTATTGCAAACGATGTCCTTGATATACGGGAAATGTTAAATGAAGTACATTTCATGGATCTTGGTAAGTTTTATTTTTTATATTAGTTACCCAGGAGAAATACTCCTTATGAGTACTAACTAAGAACTGCATTGCAATGAATGAGTATTAGCTTGACAAACACAACACTGATTCAAAATCAACAGCTCCTTCATAAACTAGATAAAAAGGTTCTAATGATAATGTTTACTAGAAATATTTTTTGTTTGAAATTAATGGTTTTTGGATACAAGGGAATTGGAAAAGTATTGTAGCACTATTAACAATATTTACCTCCTTATCTAAATTATATGAATTTAAAACAAAAAGCCCACGTTTTTTAATAAAAGAAATTAATTATTTATAACACTATAGTTATTGTGAACTAGTAACATATTAAATTATTTTTCATAATAGTATTTTTTTTATACCGAAATTTATTTTGGTAAACAAAGGAAGTTTATAATCCATATAACACAAGTGTGGCTCAAATTTTTGATAAAGATATATTTATTATAAAAAGTTTATCAATTAATTTGAACCCTTTAGATAAATAGTTACAGGAACAAAATAAAAAATATAAATATGCACCGGAAACTCGGATTCGAATCCTGCAATAACTCTAATTTTAAAAATGGTGGGCGAATTACATATTAATTATCAATTGCTTCGCTGAAAAAAAATATAATGAGATAACCTGCATTGCTAAGAGTTCCCCATAATTATGTCAAAGGTAAAGTCTACCAATCCGCACTTGATCATCGTGGTGAATTGTGACCTTAACCTCGTACATTGTAAAAGGAGACCTAAGCCCAGCAGAGGGACAATTGTAGATTGTAACGATGAATGACAATAATGAATTATGTGTATATAGTTAGATGAACTATCGACAAACATAGTGTTTCTTAATCTTCATTGTGTTTCAGCTAGCATCGTGCTTAAAGAAATAAGAAGATTGCAGAGAGACAACAATGAAATAGACGCATTGTATTATTCTTGTGTTTTCAGATAAAATTGAACGCCGCAAGGTGAAGGCGTTTATCCAACTGACTGAATACAATGATTTTTCGTTCTACTTAGGCGGTATCTTTAAACTCAACATGACTGTACCTCTTACCTTTTTCTACCAATGTATTACATATTTGCTTATCGTGCTACAGTTTTCAAAATTTATCGATTGATTACTGAACATAATTTTAAATATGTGTAGTAGGCATTGATATCACAGTAAGTAGATAAAGACGAACGTCCTCGAACATCCACCAATTTATCCTAAAATTAAGTTACGTCCTTGATTTCGAACGTATAATGTGTGTGGAATACTCCAGCATCATTTTATGTAATAAAAATCAACTTGACAATTTTTTGCCCTTAATTTTGTGTGAGATATATCTAGCACTAATTTATACCACAATTTTTTTTTTTAATCTTTAATTATACTTTATTCCGTAACCTTCGAAATGAGTTTTACAAAGAGGTCTACGCCTAGTGCCGTTCTCTGCCAGTCAATCCATGGCGATACTGCGATGGCAAGGTTCGGTGATAGGTGATAACAGCGGGATAATGTAGATCTAACAAAACAATATAGAATTTGTTATTAACATAGTAAGTGTCATGGATTTTTTTTGGTAAACATGTATTTAATTAGTCACTTAGCATTTCTTAGAACATCATATGTGAAAATACGGCTATAGTTTATTTATACTTTTTTATGTTAAAAGCCGACAAACGAGCAGATGAGCCATCTGATGGTAAATGGTCACCGTCGCCCATGGACATCAACAAGACCAAAGGTATCACTGATGCGTTGTCAGCCGGGAAATGAGAAGGTAAGAAAGAATATACTGGCTCTCAAGCCCACAACGAGTCGTTTGGCAGCTGATTCAAGCAGGAGGGTGGTAGCTAGCCAGACAGGCTTCACGGAAAGATAATAATACCACTAATAATATTAATAACTTCATAATAATACTGATAATATAATCCTTACGCGAAGCCCTACCACCAAGCAGGCTGGCTTCTGTCGCCTCTTACGACACCCTCTTCTAGCAGCATGGGATTGGGGGGAGTATTTTAGGCCGTCCCGATACGGCCAATAAATATATAAATCATAAAGTTAAAACCAGTTATAAATGGAAAGCATAATGTCAGTTATATAACAACACGACATAATTCCAAAAAGCCAAATTACACATAACTTTAAATGATGCTGGTTTTTTTCAATTCCCGTCCACGTATATCAGTGTAAATACTTTACTGGGACTCATTTTTAGAACAAAACCGTTAGAAAGGGTCTTGGTGAGTGTTATGAAGGGTCAAATTGCTCTACAAATTGCACAAAACACGTTCCCTCTTGATTAACTCTGAGGCGTCCGCTGTTCAGATTGTAGTAAAATAAAATTGGATTTTGTCAATAATGTTGCATTTATTTCTATCTGGATCGAGGATATAAAAATCGTTTCTGAGTAAATTTAAATCTTTAATTATTTTTATCTCATAAAAATGTGATTGTATTTACTTAACTTAAAAATAAACTGAAGTTACGTGTAAGAGATGTATTTTACCTTTTATCCATTTTCAGATAGTGTCAATAATATGAACATAAATTAGCCGAAGTAATTATTGTTATATATATGAAAGATAACTCTTGAGTGTGCCGGGCCAGCTAGAACATATAGATAGATATATTTTGTGGAAAACATGCTTAGAACAGTTGTGTTCACTATGGAATCGAAGTTTTTGTCTTGTTGTAGAAGTTGTCTGTCTTATAGTCTTTGGATTCACAAATCAACAAGAATAGTGTAGCTGTTTTGAAAAGATTACATAATCTCAGTTCAAGATGTGAAAGAGTATTTCTTTCACAGATCACACCGCCTTGCCTTTATATGTCATCATATATTTCATCATAGACTGACGGAATGCATTACATTTTAACGTGTTGTAACTATTTCTCTCCCAGACTCAGCTATTTGCCGGTTTTTTTCTACCTTTGAAACTAAATAATTATCAGTGTTACTAACCCTTACTTCATAACATTTCCTCGAAATTCATATCAAAATGTTTTGTATTTGTTAGTTTGCAATACAATATCAAAAATTATTTGTCTTATTAATCTTGAATAAAAATAAATTATAAACCGCTACTGTATCTATTCTATTCTATAGCTATTCATTGATTTTTAGAAAAGCTGCCCTACCACTGCATAGTTTTAATCAATCTAAATTAATGGTAGCACTTCATCCACCTTGTGCAAATGGTTACGATTAATATATGAAATTAACCATCGCATCGGTGAAGGAAAACATCGTGAGGGAACCTACGCACTTGAGTTTTTTATAATGCTTTCATTTGTAATATGATGATGTGGAGTTTGCCAATTGGCTTCTCTACGTTGTACTCGGAAGTAAATTTTTATTATAAAACATTATTATCTTTTCGTGAAGCCTGCCTGGCTAGCCACCCTCCTGCTTGAGTCAGCCGTCAAACGACTCGTCGTGTTTCGACTGGGGGCTTGAGAGCTAGTACTTTCTTACGTTCTTCTCAAGAACAGCCGACAACGCGTCAGCGGTAACTTTGGTCTTGCTGATGTCCATCCGCGACGGCGACCACTTACCATCAGGTGGCTCGTCTGCTCGTTTGTCGGCTATTAACATAAAAAAAACTTAGTTCGCATACTGACTGCAGTCCTTTATAATGTCAGTCGAAAATTGCACTGTACTATTAACTCTCTTGTGGACCACAAACATTATGATCCATAATATACTTAATATGTATAAAATAGAAAAAATATATATATATACATAAAAAAAAAACATAAAAGATTACATGAGAACGGTTCGACCGTTATGATGGATATTTTTTGTGTTTGTAACTGGCTGAGGGTGTAGGATATATTTTTTTTAGAAAATCAACCGGAAAAATTAGAAATTTCAATGGTATTTTCATATAAAATTCTCAGTAATAAAAAAATGTGACGTTGAGTTCTGTTCAATGAAGGATTCGGTTGCATAAAATCCTTCTCGATGGACCGACTGATTCACTCACTCACATTCGTCATTAATAACTTGTACACATGTGAAACCGGGGTGGGCCGCTATTATACTATCGGTCTTACATTGGTGATTCCTCAAATAAAAAAAAAACCGTAAATAAAATTCTTGAACTAAAAAGCCGTATTTACACCAATAACGAAACTAATTCTTATATTTCATATTATATTGTATTTTTTTGTATAAGCCAATTTATATCATAGTAAGTATGGTAGTGGCCCGCTCCGACTTAATTATTAATTAATTATATAACCTATGTCCAATAGGAATGTAACTTTCAAATGGTAAAATATTTTTTCACATAAGTGCCCTGGTTCAGGAGATTACCATCCGCATTCACACAAACTCATAAAATCTGCACTCTCCCTTATAAAATATGTTATACAAGTATACATTATCACATTAATAAAAAGAATAGATTAAAAAAATTTAACGAACCTGATTATAAGACATTAATCAGAAACTCGGTTTTGTAGTTCAACAAATATATTTAATTAATGCTGAGTAACGCTAAGAATGCTAAGAAAACTGAGATCATTATGCAGACCGCTATAATTTATAAACGGTTTTATAAGAGTTTGATTCATATTAAAGGGACATTATATTTTCGTGAATTATAACGTAGTTTAATATTTGTACAGAAACTCTAGCGCGGGACTACTATTTTATATTCTACTCGTAAATACTCGTGTCATAAAGCAAATTGTTGAATGCTAAATTTTATTGATTTATTCCAAATCCAATAAGATATTCCATACTTCTCAAAATTGGCAACTTATTGACAGTAAAGAAACGATCTCCTTCAACCCGAACTAGGACAAAATTGGAAGTTCATACACATACCAAACCCACATCAAATATAGTTTTATCTAGTCGTTCAAGTATCTGCCACGGCCTGCATCCTTCGTTGCATACAGGGTTTCTACTAATTGAGCTATAGGTTCGTGAGTCTTGAGGACACTAGGGTCTTAAAAGGTTTCCCTCTAAGATTGTCTCAAACTCATCATCATCACAACCTATGTATAACTGATGATATTTATAATGCCTATAAATGGTGTACTTCACAAACTTTAAAAGCGTCACTGAGCAGACTCAACAATGCAGATTACTTACATTTTCGTTCACCTGAGCGAGCGATAATAAATTTTTAATACGCCAATAAATTGGTATTTAAACTTGAGTTTGATAGTGGGGAAATTCGAGGCTCAAAGCAGTAGATTTGATATAAGCACTTAAATCAAACTATAATTACGTTACAAGTCCTCAACTATTCATTGAAAAAGTCTGCTACAAAACTCGAGATAACCATAAGAAGTCCGTTGAAATAGGGAACACTGTTCGGTTTCCCTTTCGATCTTCTGTTCGGCTTCCATTGCCATTGTCCGGCCATTACCATTAGAGGCAGATGACGTTAACAGTGCCACGTCTTATCTTTTATGTGTCGCTTTTGTCCTATAATCGTTTTAGTGACGTTGTCACTGAGAACGATGAATCGAAAACCAATTTCGTGATGCCAGCTCTCTGATGTTCGGTTTCTGTAACTTTTTCCTTTCTGTTGTTCCTTTCCTGATGATTTTTAAAATTGGTTCTGGATATATTCTCGCGAAAAGTGCGTTTGTTTCAGCTTATATAAAATAAAACATGTTCCGAAAAATAATATCATAAGGTCAATCAATGTTATAACAAAGGTTAAAACTATAATTTAGAAATTATGCATGTGTTATAATTTCGACGATGGATAAATTCCCTTTGATTAGAATGTGCATTGCATTATCTACATATATCTAATGATCATCATAAATATCTAGTTTTATAATATCAATCAAAACTCATCATTTATAAGGAATAAGTCACAAATAGAAAAATATCACACATGTCTGCATGGAAACAATAGTATCTCGCACATCTGACTCAGGACCGGTCTGATTTGCATAAGTTTGAGAAAGCCTTTGTCCCGTAGCACTCGTCCAAAGGCCGCCCTAAAAATGAATGCATAATATTTTAATAACCGCCATAAGCTTTCAATGAAAGGTTTTTGTTATTTGTAAACCAAACATACATTTAAAACTAAAATATATACTAGAAATAAGCTGTTTCTTGGCATTGGGTTCACTTATTCCACTAAGGATAATGCTATAATCGTTTTGATGTCTAATTGTGGCTAAGGCCATTACCGTTTATATCCGCACAGTATCAGTGGAAGGGAGACCAATGGTAAGAAATACAACAAATATATTGGGTAAAATTTAATGGTATAATATTTTATTATCGAGTAATTTAATTGTACTCCGGTACATAATCATTCAGCCCTGTTGTGTTTGTAAGCAGCACGTGGAATGGGTAAACCCCCACCACCGCCATTCGAAGACCTCCTCTATAGAGGATCTCTCAACGCAGCGCACGACAAAGTCAACGGGTATAACCACCGCGTGGATATACCCTACACTCCGGCCGAGGCCCTCATGGGGATCGTACGCTAGAAGTCTCGAACATCAACACCAACGGGTCATTTCGATCGACGGCGATTGCCCGGTGCATACTCTGTGTCGTGATAATATTGAAAGTCTTATTTTAATTTAATGTAATTAATTATTAGTCAAAGTAATATAAAAATTAGAAGTAGAATAGCTTGTATCTTAATGAAGATATCACTTCTCTTCCTGCATATGTATACATGGTAATCACGTAACAATTCATACTTTCCTTGGTTTCAACAATACGAAAAGAATTTAATTACAAGCCGACACTACTGGGCTTAAAGGGCGTAAAAGACATTTGGCCGTAAAGGCACTAAATACACCATTTTATTCAGTTTTTCATTCTCTATCGATTGGGATATTCAAAGTAGCAAAATTTCATCAAAAATGTTTTTTTACCCCCCATGATTTTTGATTTGCTAAAAAAATGTGAAAAATATTCCAGTTTTAAATGACGCAACTTAAAACCATTAAAGTTGTAAAGTGTTAAAAATATTATTCGTAGGTTTACAGCGCATTTTTTTTAATTGTCCTTTACGCTCCAAAAATATATTTAACTAAATAATATTTAAATATTGCAACCCCAAAGAATTTTGTTTAGAATTTGATATGATAACTGATGGCTCTCTGTACGTAAACGTATATGAGAAAAACTATTATTAGCGGCCTTTAGAACCCAAACCAATAGTTATTTATTTCGAATGTGTTTTCTAATTATAAATATAAGGACAAAAATTAATAATAATAAAATGAAATAATAGTTTAGTTAATAAATTCTTTCAAATTGCAGGGTAGAAGATTAGGGCTGAATGATAAAAAGGGTTGCTTGATAAAATTAACCTAAACAAGCCTATTTTCATAAACTCAAAACGGTGGGGGATTTGTATGCTTAAAACTAAATTATGTTTAAATATGGCGCCTTCTCAATTTACTTTTGAGTAAGAATGTTCTGTAATAGAATTTCAGCTTCGGCCTTTGTGTTGCCACTTTCTCAAAAATTTAGTTACGTACCCAATCTAGGACTTTGCATTTTAGAGAACGAATAAATACCAAATTAATATTCCACTGTTGAAAGTGATTCTTTCTATCATCTTATCTTTAATTTCTTTCATCGTTGCACTCAAATGTCTTTCTCGAAGCGTTTTCTCTCACACTGTTCGTGTAGGGATTGCTTCAGTATGTTATTTGATAACCGCATTATCAAAGGTGTTAAATTTGCAGGACAATTCATAATTAATGAGCACTAAATAGTAAAAAATCAAAGAATTTCTAATGGTACATTTACAAGTACGTCATTATGTATGTAACAATTTAGTGGTTCATTCTAAAAGAAAGCTAAATATACTTGAGAAGAAGTCTGTAGCCCTCGTCTTCGAGAGGTTATTGTATTTTCCAGTCATATTTTTTTACAGATGCGCCCCTAAACAATGTTACTGGATGGTTGATGATTGGCCTAGATTGGATTGCCATGTGCAATGCGTGAAGAGTCCTTGGGGGCCTTTGTAGCCTCGACTAAGAGTTACCAAAGTTAAATAACATAGGTGCATCAATTATGCTACTTTTAAATTAGTACGAGAACATTACGCTGAGTATCTCTGTATGATCACAAGGTACATATTTTATCTTAAAGTGAACAAATTTAGTGTAGTGTAAGGTAATGTAATCAAGATTCGTTAGGCAATCAATCAGTCGGTAATCAAGTGCCATGAAAATCTTTACAGTATTCTATTGAATTTTTAATGTAAATATATATATGTAGTCACGCAGTTGACACTCTGCAACATTGCAACCAAGTGAATTGAAGGTTGAAAACTTGCTCATAGATTCTTTAAATTCTATTATATTAATAAAAAACCGATGTCTTACGCCTCTCCAAATATATCTAGGCGATATGTTGAAACAGTTGATGTGTCCATAAGTTGAAGTAAATTGTATTACTCACGTTACGAAAGATCGTTCATCTACACTAATAAATAAAATTGGATTGTCTGTTTGTAATATTAAAATAACCGCTTTTAACTACATGCATATGAATTTATATACGGTGCATACACCAAAATAACATTTTCTACCATTTTTGTCTGTCTATCTGTCTGTCTGTCTCTCTGTTTGTTCCAGCTAATCTCTTAAACGGCTGGACCGATTTTGACGGGACTTTCACTGGCAGGTAGCTGATCTAATGTGTAACTTAGGCTACTTTTATTTCTACTAAATAACTTTTTTTGTTAAATTCCACGCGGACGAAGTCGCGGGCACAGCTAGTACTAAATATGAGAAAGAAGAAGAGTTGAAGAAGCAATTGCTGTTTACAAAAATTATAAAAACTAATGGACCCAAGTGAGAGCCTTAAGGTATACCAGAGTAATGTGCATACATTGATGTTTATCATATTGAAATATAATTGCATATCATCCATCTATATGATTACGATACGAATCGGTGTTACAGATACAGGTGATCGAATGTGGATAAGCCTTTACACAACACAAGACGACAAGAACACGTCAGTAATGACACTTAATTAAAGCGGTCCAACCGCCCATGTTCACAGGCGTAACGTTTTCGACGTGACGAGCATAATGAACAGGGATCCCCGTAACGAATATTAAACATTATCTACCTGTCCCAACCCTTTTGCATTTTCAACCCCATATAGAATTACATACAAAATACTTTTAATGGTGCAAATATTATATATATGTCGGAGATGGTCATTAGTATAGACGTGAAACAAAATTCAGCACGATATCCGAGTGATGGCAGCACCGCCGCGATGACGTAGATACTCGTGCTACAACAGAGCCTAGCTGGTGGAGTGACGCCGGATGGTGCCACAGTTTACATTCTGCGGTCGAAGAGATCGGTTCCTCCGCACTGGGAACTGTTACTGGTTTCGTTTGCCCGGTGTGAAGTGTTTGTGAACAATTAATTAAAAGTGTTAAACGATTATACGCCCACGCTATGTTCGACAATGCTGCTAAAACTACTGGCTTCGCCGACATATATATTTTTTTACACTTAAAATACTTTTTATGTTAAACGCCGACAAACGAGCAGACGAGTCATCTGATGTTACATGGTCACCGTCGCCCATGGACATCAACAAGATCAAAGGTATCACTGATGCGTTGTCGGCCAGGAAATGAGAAGGAGGTAAAAAAGGAAGTTTTAGTTTACACTGGGCTATTTTTTAGAATTATTTTTTATTATTGAATGTTATAATAAACGATGTACGACATATTTACTTTCAATATTTTAAATAGTAGTAAGAACATCGCGCGGACGCAGTCACGGGGAACAACTCGTAACAAGCATAAATGTTTTTGAATTTATAATATTGATTAATTTTGTTTTGTATATTTTACCGTGTATATTTCACACTTACACATTTACACTTTGACGTGTATATTTCATTAGTCAAAATGTAAAATAATTGATATATAAAAAGAAACCTGAGAGTAGTAATGGAACCTTAACAGATCGTGATGTGTATCAAAAGAATAATCAAGTTTAAATCGCATTGACGTGATAAAGACATCTATCTATACTGAAAAAGTAACATATATGAATACTACTCTGAGGAATGTTATGTTTCCTAAGTACTCTTTATTTATATATTAATTCCTCACACACCAACAGCTACGCATCCAAGTATTCTTATATAATTAATAGTCTAATCTATAGATTCTTACATATCTAATTGTACATGGTCAGTTATGCATCCCCATTTCAGGTGCGTCCATCGCTCGCAGTAATTAAGTTGAACACATAACATACTATACACGGTGCACTTAATATAATTATCTTATATTTTAATTCCAACACATTTAAAAATTAAAAGTAGAGCTCTTAATTAAGACATTCATAGAAAACAAAAAATATACAAAAACTGTAATCTTAGATTTTTACAATTTACTATTGTAAAAGTGATAATTCAATAATATGATAAGCAGTAGTTTATACCAAAATTATAAAGCGAAACGATTTGTGTTTTTGTATGTTCTTTTGTAATGGGTAAACTAAAAAATTACTGGACCAATTTTAATAAAAATTGCGCAAGCAATCTTTCGCGGGTGAAGCCGCGAGGAGGGTATGCTAGTATTCAATATTTAAATTATCTGTTTAAATAGTAGTATGATTATTAAGGTCACCTCAAAAAAACATCGTGCATTTTAGGCACATAAATACCGCTTTCCACATGAAAAATATGCAAACTTCGTTTCACGGGCCGTGCACGCCTATCTAACGAAGTTTTTTAACAACATTGTTCATTTTAAAAATTGCATTCGCTACTTAATTCATACCGTAGCTAGTAGATATTAGCTTTCAACCAAATATTCATCTCATCTCCAGCTGCTGGTAGTGTTAGTGGATAGTTAGTGGATTAGGAATTGACGCAATAAACCATTAAACTCGTTAGATAAGGAATTTATTGTATATTTACAATAAATAAAAACACTTCCACTTCAATTGATTATTCGCGTCTTGTATTCTTAAATATACACGAAGACTTCGAATTCAAATGTACATTGCTCCATATTCTATTCCGCATTTAAATGTTGAATACCGCACATCTACAATTCTTTGAAGTCCATTGACGTGTGCAAGTCCCGCAAATAAAGAGGAAATATTTTTATCCTAGTTAATTTTGGTTCAACAACTCGTTTTTATTTCAGAATTATTTATAATCAGAGCAACCGTGAAGAAGAACATTATCAATTAAACCTTGAAATTTCTTTCACGCACCGTAATAAAATTGACGCTATTATTTTGGGCTGCATGACAAATATATGAAAATGATTTATGCAACGAGACCGCAAATACATTTTTGTTTCGAGTGCAAATTTTATATTCCATACACCAAATAATTCTTTGTGTCAATTTTAGCATTGCATGAAAGTATTGTAATCATGCGTTCGTTGAATGTATTGCCAATTGCGATCTTGATGGCATCATACATTTTGTCATGAATTCAATTGACAGCTGATTTCAACGCTCGAGTCAACCAGAATACATCGGCCTTGCTTGAATGCCTGGGTAAGCACGACATGGGTAAGGTCAACGATAACGTACAAGTATTGTTGGGGTCTTATTCTAAACACCAGTTGTGTGTTACCAATGTTTTCTTTAAAAAACTTTTCATTTTGAATATCAGAAAGCGAAAAATCATCAAAACTAAGAACACTTACTGCCCTTGATCAACTTAAATCCAACTTTCAGATTAAGCAAAACTGGTGGCTCTTTCATAGGTAGATGTGTAAATATTTATAATAAAATTCCATTAAAATTGACAGAAATGCCATATTGTAAATTTAAAGCTCACATCAAAGGCGTTCTTATGCGGAAAGGTTATTACAAACACTGTTTTAATAGACAATATATCCACTGAAAACTGGAAACATTAATATTTACTAGAAACTTTGCTCACGGAACTGGTATAAAAGAAAATAAGAATCTCTTAAAATTCAAACTTCGAGTTTCGCCACAGTTCCACGAAATTTTCTCTATAAAAGGAACAATTCGTGCACACTATTTCCATTTTCAAATGTGGACGGCGAATGATTCTTCGTAACTATGTTATAACAATATTGTCATCGTTTTCTTTGGGTATCGTTATTTTATTTCCTTGATCTTCTACTAATATTAAACGTACTCAAAATTTATGTACCATGTATGATCTACTAACTGAACAATGCTGTGCTTCGGAAAACTGCTAATTGATACAAATATTGAACCAAAGTTATTGAGGCTCATTGAATTCATTGAAAGTTAAATTGAAAAAAGTGTTATAAACTAAAATATAATCTTCCACACTCCAATTGAATGGTCAGCCCATGTATACACTTCTCATGCCGGCCGAAGGTATCCGACGTGACTTAGTGACTGTTGTTATCTTTTAATAACCACTGAAACTACAGTCGTTTAATAGGCTCTTCGAATTGAAACGGTCTATTCGCTACTAGAAGTCAGGCGTCTTACTACCGATAATGCCCGAAGTTGCTTAACACGGTTGATCGCTTGACAAACCCTCAGACCGTAGCTCGAAACGTTCATAAATGCTTCTACACTCGAGTGCAATAAACTGGTATCGCTTGACCGCGGGTTGCTCAAGACTATTTTTTACAATTTCTACGCAATGAACTATGGACTGTGGTATATCATTTGAAAGGTAATTTTATTCCAGTTTTAATTGTTCAGTTCCAGTTTACTTATTTTTTCATTTTGACATTACATCTAATCGACACTACTTTTCACTGGCTCCAGTTTAAAACTACCTATCATATTCGTACAATGACAGTTCCAAGATGGCAAAATATACATGTAACCTTCTTTTTTTTTGACTCCGGGATGCGCTGAGCGCGGTGCCTCTATCGGACTCTGCCCTAGAGGGATAGTATGTCTCGCCCCGCACCATCCGATTTTATTGACAGTACGCGAAAACACATACTGTCACCCTTCCTGGGGTCATTAGCGGGACAGGAGATACCGTAGCTCATATTCTGGTCCCGAACTACAGGGACAGACGCTGTTCTGCAACATATTTGTATGGAAGGTTATAATAAAAAAAACATTGAATTATTTCTATTAAAAAGTCTATAAACATATATATGAAATTTGAAAGAGCTCTCGTATAGAACATAACTATGAAATATCGTCTCAACGAGTGCTCTTATGCTCACGAAACTTACAACACCCATCTAACCACCGATTATGGCTGCAACTGTGCTGCTGTGTTGATTACGAATAACTAAGTCGATCACTTACTCTTCACATATAACGCAAACCTGATTTGATCTAAAAGGAGAATACTTATGATTTTTTACAACTGTAACTTGAGAATAAAGACATACTATTTATAATAACTACGTACCTACAATTATTTTAAAATCTTTGCATTAATCCAGTGCAATAAAGGCAAATGGTTAATGTTAATAAATAATTTTCGTATTCGATGGTATAAACTAACTAGATACGTTAAGAGCTTACTAGAAACTCTGAGCAACTTAATGCTTCACGAATCATGGCTCGTAATCTAGCTGTCTCTAGTGGAATAATACCAGGGTCTTAACTGGATTGATAACGTGAACGGTGTACGAAATACTTGACATCTTCCAAAGAACATCTGGCTAGAATTAGTTTAAGGGTATTTGCAGTTAAATAATGGAACTTAGAATTATACCAGTTTTTATTACAGGATAAAAGTTAATGACAGTTTATTTTATAAAATAATTCGACTGAGTGCTCATTTATAAAATTTAGATTAGAACAGATCTCGACTGGTATCGCATTAAGTAACTTTGCTTTACTTCAGACAAAATGTAGTGCAAAGAAAAAATACCCGTACTATGACGTACGTATGTATATATTATCCGTAATAGTAATTTTAAATCAGCATATCTTCGAATGCCATTTTTAACTTTGTTTTATATACAATCATTCTTATTATATACTTATAAATA
>PDGT01000036.1:2545131-2561198 GCA_003671415.1 Megathymus violae
TTCTGTATCACAGTGGTTGTATATATTGTATACTGTTATGTATGTATGTAAATACATGCAGTCATTGTAAGAGAGAAAACAATTGTTGCTCATTTTGTTTATAGGCGATCATACATGATACCTGAATTTCCACCAACGCGTGATCGGGCCGCAATAAAGTAAAGCAATTTATACCACATGATTTATAACTAAATTCAAACCTTTATGGTCGAGAAACTACTTTAAAATTACTTGGTAAGTAAACCTTACAGTTAAAAATTTTGTCCCGCGGAAAAACTTAAAACTTCTACGTATAACAGTAACTTTCATTTTGAACATTTTTACCTTTTTAAACTCAAGTGAGATGAAATTAAATGTTAGTTTCAAGCATCTATAGTCCGAAAACTTGTGTTGTTGAGCGAACAATTGTTGGATGGATGTCCGCCAGTACTAAAATACATGAGCGTTTCCACGTTTCGGATGGGACGCAAAGCCGGCTGTCTGGATGTATGTCAAAGTTGGTCGTTAATTTATATTAAAAGTACCACATTTTTCTAAAGATAGGAACTACCATATTGAAATATAGTTGTCCACTACCTTTGCCAGTCTCGACTCTTCAATCTAGCTAAGGAACTTAAGCTGTGGTTAAACATTTTTCTCAACTAATTTTTGGAACTAGAATCTATTGAGAAGATCCCTTAATTCTATTCAAATTCTTAAAGGTTTTGTGTCATGTTGTGATTACTAATTTAAATTGTTTTTTAAATAGGTAAGTAATTATTGGAATTGCATTGGAATCATTCACTGCAGAAAACGTATACTACACCGAAATCTGACCTTGAGTTGCCAGGTTTAGTTCTAAGATATCGTGATGGTTTTCATCTTAAAAGTTTAACATATGTTTTACTTCAATAGACATATATGATCGCAGTGGCTATTTTGAAATCAACTTTTATTTGAGAAAAAATTTGCTGATACAAAATTCTTATTATTATTAATATAATCTGTATAGTAAGTCAAATGGTACGTACTCAAGTGACAGAAATTTATGTCACAAATTAAAAAATTAAAACGTCAGCATCAAGACCAAACCTTCAAAAGTACATATCAAGTCTATACCTATGAAGGTGTCGTTCTGCAGTACTTATATATTTGTAATGTAATTTATTAATCCCTGCTGAAAATTATAATTTCAAATTAATTTTATTTTCTAAACATGGAATTTTAAAATTCAGTCAATTTATTAATAATGAATAGATAAAATAAAAATGTATGCGTGTAGTGTAATCTTCACGCGCGATTGATTTTAACGTTAATTAACCACGCTCACTTTTTCACAAGTTTTCACTCATGCATAAAAGTAATTAAAAATTAAAAATTAAAACAGCTCATGTCAATAAAGCCTCATAAAAATGCTATAGGATGTATGAAGTTATCTACAATTTATTTAACACAAAAGTAATAATATAAAAAAAAAATGTACTCAGAATTTTAGTTTTTTTTTTTTAATAGCTTTTAAATGTTTTTTTTAATTAAAAAAACCGATTTTCTACTAGTTAGCAAATAGCGGAAACTATTTAAAGCGATCATAGACTACTGAACATTACTTCGGTCCGAAAAAATCTGACTTACTCTCAAGTCGCGCCTAAAAAAGTTTTAGTTCAATATATCCTGTTATGACAAAAAATATTTTGACCAAACTTCGGTGTATAAAATTAAACCACGAACAATACCAGACCGATTGCGTTCAATGCACACGGAGGTAACGTGTTTAGTTCCTAAGCGTGATTGTTGATGAACTAGTGTTATGGCGTCCGAGAACACTCGGTTCACTGGTAATGTAATGGAATATTAATGACCTATTTTGAATTACAAATTTACGTACATTTAAAATTATAATTGGAAATATAAACTCATGGACACATCTAAAAGAACGCCAAAAAGGGAGCAAATTAATATGAAAATAGATTTATTTGTATAATATAAGCTTTTAAAATTTGTTGATTAGAATCAATTATAAATTAACATTTTTAAACATAAAAATATTAAACCTCAGCTCAGGGTCTTAATTATAATGGGTTTTGACCTGACATTATAAAAATTAAATGTTGTTCTGAACACACTTTTTTTTTTTCATGATTTGGGACATAATCAGTCTTTAGTATTGCCGCCTACTTTTTATTAAATTGACAATAAAGGTTCTATTCTTCAGCTAATTCAGTTTTGAGGTCCCATGGGTTAGCTGCTTATAATAAATCTTTCGTCCCTCTTTGTTAGTCTTTTACGACCTTGTCCTTTACGTCTTGTTTATTCTCCAGTCGAGTTCGAGCCACTTCAGTTGTAGTGCAACCATTTTCAATGATTGAAATAGATATTTAATTAACTGAATTTTTTGTTATTGTTTTCTTATTTTTAGTAGTGGTTAGCTCAGTAAGAACAAGTTATTTTCATTATCTGATTCTAGTCATTGCACTAAACTAGCCGGGTCAACCTAGCTCACTCACAAACATTGTATATGTTATTAGAATTTCTTGCATTTCATAATTAAGTATGTATTTATTAATGTAAAACGCGATCACCACCTAATTATCACATGTCTAATTATAGGAAACGTTCGAACTTACTTCTGGTATAATTACTATACTACATGACAATATGTAGTACCTATGATCTCAGCTTTCCTATACGACCTAGTTCGTGTTTAATCATTTTATTCACTTATTGTTATAAAAAGTTCGTCAAATGTGTCTTAAAACTGTTCGTAGGTATCGTAGATTCGTTCGTTAATTGTTTCGGATAAGAATGTTCGAATCGTCATGTATATTTATTTGAAACGGATTTATTTGACACTTTTTAAGCCTAACTCAATAGAGCATAGATAATAAAGATTCCAACCCATACAATATAGTGCTAGTCTATATCAATCAGTATATACACACACTCACTCAACACGCGAATTAGCAAATTTCGATTTTCATTTTCGATGGACATGAGCCTTTAAACAATAAGAGTTTCACAGAATATTAATCTTATACTGTAAAATTGTATCGTTTTTGCCATTAAACACCTTATAACGTTATCGGCATAATTATCTTCTATAGGTCTTCCATAAGCTTTTTATCCTCTTCGTCCACTTTAGTACACAGTTTAATCCAGCAAGACTAGCAGCCTCCATTTATCTGAAGCCATAACAGGTCATTGAGCAATTTGCCCGGGCCTTATATCTTACAAACGAATCAGCGCGTCAAATAGACATTGTACGTAATTACACTATGTTTCATTATTGTATCAAACATATTAATTGATAATTGTAATAATTATTGTATCTGTATTAATTATTGTTAGTGAATATTCCGAATATATGCCTCTATTAATCATTTATAATTATAGATCTATTGAACTACATCTATTGATTAGAGAGAAGCCGTGTCTATGCTGTCTGCACACAATAAAGAAAAACGTAAATACCCATTACATTTCAATGTATTATACAATAACTAAACTATACGTAAATTGTAGATACAGCTGTTTTTTATATATTTACAATATATATTTATATATAACATGTTATTGAATCAGCTAACCAAGCCGGTGACCCAGATCGGACGAGCGTCTGAAGTTGACCCGGGTCGACACCTGGAAGATAATGGCTTCGATACAATTTGATAAATGATCATCACCTATCAAAGCTTACTGTAGCCGAAAAACGTTAAAACAAGCACCAGTATTAAATTTAATCGCCAGACTTCTCGTCAGCTTCAAAAAAACATTTGAAAACGAAAGACTCTTTACACATGTAACTAAAACTAATTATTGGCTTTATAGGTTTTAGTATTTTATTTTAATAGTTATTTTTCAACGGATCACTAGTAAATTATTTACATATTCAATTTAATGTGAAATGCTTTTAATGTGTTTTGTACTAACGAAATCAGTGCGGATTGAAGCTTATTTAATGATGTCATCTAGCAATATGAGACAAAAGCCTACTAAACCTGCAGTCCTGATACGAATCTTGCAGGTACCTTTCGAATTTCAAAATCATGTGCAGACTTAAAGCCACTACCGGCCCACTGTATATATAGTACAGGTCTATACTCTAGAGCGTACGCCACGTTGCCATTGCTATATACCAGGGATTCCCAAAGTGCTCGATATGGACCGCTTGGAATCGAAATTGGTTTTCCCGAGTCAACATAAACGAAAACTAATTTTAGAGGTCGACGAGGTCTAACAATCAACTCCTATTAATTGACATAAGTTATTATTTGAATGTTTCAAGATACTGTATAAATTGTGCTACGTGTTTTAATTTTTTAGGCTTTTGTAAGTAAGTGGATGGCGGTGGATTTTTAAAGTGAATTGGCTATGGGGTCTGAAGTATCACTTCATTTTGAAAAAAGTCTCTTGCCCAAAATAGTTCGACAATCCCTACCATATACAATTAGTGGAATAAGGCAACTAAGTTTCAGAAGTTCTTATGATATCCGAAGGTCTTAAGAACTGTAACTTTTGAGACCAGTGAATTAAGTCCCTCAAGAGATTTTGCTAGTCACCCATTTACCCAAAAGCACCCAAATTAGATTATTGGTCGACACAACCTGTAGAAATAAATTATTTATCCCGTGCGTTCATAAAGAAAATCACCCCACGCATACTTATACACCTGAGAGATCTCATTAATATTCTACCAATCCACACATGGCTAGGATATGGCATTAACCTATTTTATTCTGAGAGGAAACCCTTGTCAAGCAAAATGGCCGTTGTGAGTTGTAATTATTGAAATAAGTTTTGTTTATGTTGAGACTACGGGAAAAGACAAATGCCAGCCAGTAGCTTGGATCTTGTAAATGCGGCAAAAATGTTTGCCGATAAATTTTACGTGTAAAAATATATTTTTATGATCGAGTATATAACTTCTGTTACATTTTTAAATCCAGTGTAAGAACTGGGCACCTATATTATAAGCAATTTATAATGTACGAGTATCTAGTACAATAAACATGCAGTAAAGCATATGTAGGAAATCATTGTGATATTCGAATATCCACTTCGTGTATGTAGCTTCATCCAATTTTCCATTTAAAGCATTCTTTTCTGCTGGCGGTGAACGCTACTTATCAATGGACGAGTCCATTCCATGCGTACCACTTTTTGAGATCGCTAAGCTCTGTACCGCCAAGTTTAATTCCAATGGCAATAACGCACTCTGCTAATAGCTACGACCCTATTTTTAATTTTTTTTTGTGTAATCTTCTTACGTGCTTTGGTTACAGTGCCGGAGACCTAGTTACACGGCGGGTTCCGTTCCGTCAGCCACTTTATTTTAGACCGGTTTATCCTTTTTTTTCTTTATACTTATACCAATTTATTACACAACCAGGAAACAGTCAATACCGGGACATGTTACTAATATTGCATTAAATCGCAATTCACTTTAAACTTTTGTCGTTCGATGTCTTAAATCCTCGTCTTCAAAGAACTCAAAAATAGTATAACTTTGTTACTGTTTGTTATCAAATTAGATTTAAGTCACGTAGCTTCCTAATGTTCCTTTATATCAAGAATTTCTGAAGCAAAATATTATTTTCGATTTGTATTTTGTATTTGAGGCGTAGGTAGGCTGTAGGCCACATGTTTCCGCGGCAAGGGCCCCTGTAGTGACACGATGTCGAAACGTGCTCTGGTTATATTGTCCTTTTTACATAAGATACTCTCAAGTGTTTTGTCATGTAAGGCGTGAATATGATATTCATATGCACAGTAAATTTCGTTTATACAATAATATGTAAACGAAGAAAATTGTACACTTTTTTTAAGTCGGTGCTTAGTGTTTCAGATGAATGAAATTTGGAACATAATGTATAATAGTAATAAAATGAAATAGTAAATAACTACAGTAAAATTCAATTAAACTTAGTTTTTAATGTTAAACTTAGTCTTTAATCTCTAGGATCAAGAGATACTATTTACAATAACTCTACATATATACAGTATATTTTGCAGAGATTTTGAGGATTTATTCACTATCATGTTCGGATTCGATGTAGCAGCGGGTAAGCAATTTGAATAAAAATAAGGCCTGCATAATCTGTAGCCTGGCAGCCTGTATACGTCCTTTTACACAACAAGCGCAAAATCCGGGTATGTGAAAAACATTGTCGCATTTCAATGACCAAAAATCAACCTGGTATATTTTTAAGTTAGATCAGCTGCGAAGGAAATTACCTTCAATCCGCTGATGGTCTGCTATAGGGCAAGGATATCTTTCCGGAATTGAGCAAACATGGTGCGTTGTCCACCACGCCATTACAGTTCAATTAGTGGATTGATCACTAGCCAACTCCCAATACTGTCATTTTTTATACCATTCACTACCATCTAACCATGACGACTAGGATCGACGGTATACGGAAACTCTTAAGAAATTTTATTAATAGCGACCCTTCATCCAACTGTCTACTGCGCCTGAAGTGGCTTACCTCAGTCGATCACCTTGATATAAGCCGTCTCCATAAGAACAATAAATTTATCATCGCAAATCATATCTCCATCACTGCAGCGCTAGAGCCTCTCTCTCGTTAAAGCTATATTATACCACGCGAATCAGATGCAGATTGGCAAACTTCACGCATCTTCGAACATCACGAAGAACTCTTAGATATACACGTTTCCTCGCGACGTATTTCTTCCCCAAAGCTATAACATTGTAATATAATTTTAATACGCACTTGTTAACAATCCCTGCGATGTCAATGCCGTACGCTCATTAACAAGTTGTATTTATTTATTACCAGATCAGACAATTAAGCCACGACCAATGAAGGATGAGTGTTCGTCACAAAAAAAATGAGGACTAAGCTACCAACCAAGTCGTATAAGCACATAAATACGATAACAAGCGTCGAAATAACACATCGACTACTGACTAGTTATTTAAATAGTAATCTAAAACATAAATTAAGTAGTAACCGCACTAACTATGTATCTAATTTGGTTGTTCTACTTGTAAGTGTTAGTTAACAGAAAACACTCTTCAATCAATAGAATACGAGCCCGGGCGCCTCGAGACAGCGATCAATCGCCCAACATAAAAATCAAAATCAGTTCATGCGTTTCTTACCTCGAAAGCCTCAATAAAAATAAACATGCCTTCAAATATATGCATGAAACACATATACCTGACTATGTGACAGGTGCAACTACGTAGTCGCCGGCAACACATAAAATATTTTGAGAAGAAAATAAAAACATTGGGTTTTTTATTATTATTACTAATTATTGAGGTACTTTCGTAACATAATTTTAACACCCGAGACTATCAATCTAGGTAGCGGTAGTTAGCGTTTCAGTAACACCTGTGATTCTATCAATTAAATTAGAGTTAATGGACAGACTTCCCACACCCTTACCCATAACGGCGTACTCTCGCCTTTGTGAAATTATTTTCTCGCAATTTTTTACTTTGTCATTTTGTAAGTGAGAATTTTTGTATCGAGTTTATTCTGATGTATTCAGTGTATTTGTAAATAAATATATCAAGACGGTTTTGTTGATTATACCTTTACACTGATAATATTTCTACTACCATTCTATATAAATGTTTTTATTTGAAACTATACGTTTATGTATTCCAGTGTACTAACAAAAACTATCTTTATCAATGACACCATAAGTCCAGTTGTTAGTGATCCTGACTGCCCAGCGAAAGGTCCCGGCTTCGATTCCCGGTCATGGCAGACATTTAAATGACGGATAAATATTTATGCAAACAATATAACAAATATAATTAACATGCATATCCCGCATTGATGTTTATGATATCATTTTTATATGAGTATGTCCACGCAATGCGCAAGACAAAAATCCTACAATTTAGGAAATGTTAATTTATTTCGAAAAAAATTTAAGCATACTAAATTCGCGTGTTTATGTTTTGCCTACCCGCGAGTAATTTTTTTGTTAGTATTACGAAACTAAAAAATTCAGTTCTATCGTGAAAGGTTGTTGAATCTTTTTAAAGACTGCAATTTACTTGAATGCTTTTAAACCTGTACCGACCTGTACTATTGAGCTGATTTTTTTAATTTAGCAAATACAAAAGAAAGTTACACGGTACTAAATCATGTCTAAAGATTGTTGAAAACTATTTATGTTGTATTAAGCATTTCGTCCAGTTTAAGGCGACAAAATACGAAATTTTAGTTGGGATCGACAAAATTGTTACTTAACAAAAATTGTATTTTCGAATTAAATGTTCAAATTCAGTATTGTTTACGTACAAACTATTTGAGGTCAACCACAACCGCATTGCTTGTTCCGAAAACTGTCATGGAACGTCTCATTTGTCAATAACGCTCAAAATATTTACAACGTACGCAATAAAATGAACGAAATCAGTAACCCGTTAATCAATTGATGGTCATGTGTCTCATTTGTCCATCACACGTAACACAGGATGCAGGATGCGGGCATGTTAGTATATAATTGATTATGTAATTATTACCAGAAAGTACTACAAGTACCTACAAGTAACAGTTTCGCACCACGATGTAAGCTTTCAATGTTAAAATTAAAATAAATCACTAGACATTCGAACAATTTCCTTATTCCGTTGTTAGAGATCGATGTAAGTAAAAAAATTAAGAAATTTACAGAGTACAGTGGTACAAAATCTAAATAAGTACGCTACAATATCGCGGAGCTGCAAACTTGTACGCCATTCACGTAATACATGAACGTAGGCTGGTAAAGATATTTTGGATTAATCTAAAACATATTCATATGAAAATAACAATTATATTGGAGCCAATAAACTCTTCTGCTATTTTATAAGTCCTTTTTGTAAGTCACTAAATCACTTAATACCATTATTTTTATTGTATGCCACTCACAAGACGCCCAACTGAGCTCGAAGTTCAGGTTTTGGCATCTAATTACTTTCATCTCTGTTATCTAGATTGTCTGGTCAACGAACAAGTGGGGGTTCTACTGTGGATAAACTTGATCTCAACTCCAATAGCCATTTATTTACAGCCAAAGTATTTAATTACTATTCATCGGATTACCCGTCATTAATGCTCCTATATTAGCAACCTTAATACTCGTACATTTTGGACTCTTTTCCCTTAGACAGACTTTGACAACACTTAATTTCTTCAAGGCTCACAGAGCGGCTTCAAGCTTATGTTTTTTATGTTAAAACCCGACAAACGAGCAGACGAACCACCTGATAGTATGTGGTTGCTGTCGCGCATATACATCCGCAAGGCTTAAGCTATCACTGATACTTTATCAGCCAAGAAATTAGAAAAAAGTAAGAAAGAAAGTTATGTATCGGTAGAAGTGTCTACGTTTCAATTCTGCAAGTCGTGACAGATAGGTAACGAATATCACAGACCTTAGTCTTTCGGCAAACCTACTACAGACAACTTTAGAGCTATCGAAGCATTCGTTGGGAAATTAAATGCCGAATGACATTCACCAGAAATAGGGTAGGATAGATTATACGACTTAAAAATAAAACAGTGTTTAATTTTTAAGTTGTCGTGTTATATATCTATTTTCTCTCTTGTCTTTTCTCGACGTTAGTTCGACAAGTAACGGCATTGTATGTGAAATCTAGGTTAGAGCCACTTTTAAAGGTCCGGACTAACGTATTTATAGGAAAGTCGATTGGAAAGGCTGCCGAGAAAAGGGGTTAAGTACAGCTACATGCGGTGACACTTTTGACTTATACTTTACAAAGTGGTTGAAGCTTTTAAACACTATATCGATGATGATTACTTACACCGCAGTTCTCAAATAATTAATTTTATTCAGAGTGTAGTCATTAAGTCACAAATATTAAGTGTCGGGTAATTCTTTCGCAACTGTAAAAAAAAATTAACACGCTTAAATTAGATGTCAACACAATATTACTTTATAAGCCAAATTACATTAATGGTGTTTTATAAATACGCTTTCATAGTGCTTACATTTTGACTTGGATTTAAACCCCAAACATTTACTATTGATCTCATTAAAGATCATTACTGATCAACAAACTGAAATTAAAGGACAATTCTGTACTCTATACAGTGGCATCAATAAATTATAAATACGGTCGGAAATTATTTAAATTATTAAACTCTGATATGCCTGTACTAAAAACTACCTAATAGTTCAACTAAATGTGCAAAATTTGTTTGCTTTTAGAATCATTCACAGTAATGAATTTTTACATTTATCGTTGTTTTTGACCAAATTAATGTAATTGCCATAGTAAATGTATGAAGGAGATTAGTAAATTTAGTGCGTTTATCGCGTTTGGTTTTTAAATAGATATTAATACGTTGAACACAGTGCAGTAATAATGTCAATTGAAATTTACAAAGATTTCTATTGTATTTTTAAAAAATCCACCCGACGACTTAACGGATACAGCCTGTAGGTACGTACATATATACCTTGGTATTTCGTCTTGACGAAGACATCCAAAACACAAATTAAAATTAAGCTTTCCGAGGGCCAATAATAATACAGACGTACTATACTTAGTTTTGTTTTAAAATAAATTACTATTAATTTACTTGGCAACAATCCGCAAACAAAGTATGATGATATATATGTATTTCTATACCAACACGTGTTTCGCTCCGAAACAGAGTATCATCAGGGCAGTGGACTCTACGAGTGGTAACAGCAGTCTGCTATAAGTAATTTAATAAATTAAAGTTAACAATTATATTCATATTTATAATTAGCTTATATTACATATGAACTTGACACTGGAACAGACACCTAAACTTTACGTTAATTATATTTGAAATTGTAAAGCAAACGGATATTACTTACGTACGATTTAACGTTGCAATTTGCGCAAAAGCGCTGAACGCTTTAAGTATTCTTTACATAACTTTAAATGGCATCACATCCGTCCAAACTTTAGAGCGGACAATGACGTGAAGCGCGTGGAAATGAATCTGTACGATATCGTGTTATAACATACTATAACTAAAGAAATACTAAAGAAACTTTAAATATTACTCGTATACTAAAGAAACTTTAAATATTACTTAACATCAATCAGTTACATTATAGGTATACTTAGCAGTTATAAACGATATTATATTGCCCATCATATTACAGTGCAGTACTTTACGTGTAGATTTTAATTATTATGCGCTTTATCATCTTACGATTTAACGTTACGCAAATATTAGATTTTAACACGCATCATATACGCAAATTCGCTCCAATACTTCGAGAAATTTCATCATTAGCAAGTTGGTAAAGCAAATCGACGTAGTTTATGGAATAGTTTGAAAATCCTCGGTAGAAGTAGAACACGCAAGTACAGGGCCCTTACTCCCGAAAACGTTTTGGTTTTGTTTTTGTTCCTGATTCGAGCTCGAATCTGATTCGAACTCGATCTAAATTTCGTACTCCCGAACCAAATCGAAAAGAATATCAAGATCGACTTACGATCGAACGTTATCAGCGTAGTTATGTGTATCCGGTTAGTGACGTCACAGTCAAGTGCGAGAAGTACATGGATATTTCACATATAAATATTTAAAAAATGCTAAATTTAATAGCTTTCTTTTAAAAAACCTTGTAGCTATTTACTATTTGTTTATATGAATTTTGATAGAGAAATGAATATAAATTGCGTTTTCGTTTGACAAAAGTAGTTAAAATCTCTTTAAATAATCTGTATCGTGACAACTACTATTATCTAATCTGTGATCATGAAACTATCATTTTTTTTTTAGGCCTTGGGCATACAAACGAGCAGACGGGTCACCTGATGGTAAGTGTTCACCGCTGCCCATGGACACTAGCAACACCAGGGGCGTCACCAATGCGTTGCCGGCCACGAAATAAATGATATACCCGCTTCTTGAAGGATCCCATGTCATAGCTTGGAGGAAACACCGATGCAGGAAATTCGTTCCACAGTTTACACGTGCGTGGTAGAAAGCTACGTGAGAACCGAACTGTGGACGAATGCCAGGTATCCAGGTGGTATTGATGGAACCTGGTACTCCGCGATGTGCGGTGACGAAAATTAACCGCAGGGATTAAACCAAACAGTTCTTCAGAACATTCCCCATTATACAGACGGTAGAATACACACAGAGAGCTTACGTCTCTCCTCAACTCAAGCGACTCTAGACCGTCTGTAAGCTTGGGATCGTCGACAAGACGAACGGCTCGCCGTTGAATGCGGTTGAACGGATCCACTTGGCCGGCTGGGGCTCCAGCCCATAAATGGGAGCAGTACTCCATGTGCGGTCGAATTTGCGCTTTGTAAAGCATAAGCCTGTGCTTAGGCATGAAGTACTGCTTAGCTCTGTTGAGCACTCCCAATTTCCTTGCAGCTAGTTTGGCCTTACTAACCAAGTGGTCCTGAAACTGAACTTGATTCGAGATGTCAACACCAAGGATCCCAATACTTTTAGAAAAGTTAAGAGGAATGTTCTGAAACTGTGGTGCTATGACGAATGGGGTTTTTTAGCGGTTAACGCGCAAACTTGTGTCTTCTCGGGGTTGAAATGGACTAAATTAAGTCTACCCCATTCCGAGACCCGCTCCAAAGATGTCTCGACTTCAGACACAAGTTTTTTCCTCTTCTCCTCAATTTGCACCCGAGAAAGATTTGCCCGGCCTGTGTAACATTTTTATATTATTTTGACAACATATTTGTTGTCAAATTTTGAAAACGCGTTGGTGTGTATGTTTTTTTATGTGTTTTTCAGATAAACTAATTATTTATTAAACTATTATGTAGTATAAAGACGCATTATTTCGGAACTCAACTCCGCGACGTCGCGGAATATATTGAAATATTCACTTATATCCTTGGACAAATGATAATTCCTCTGGAATTCTTCACTATCCATTGCAAGTGCCCGAGAGTTATATCGACGTATTCTAAGAAAGTTTGTCCTTTCTCGAAGGTCTATACGATGTGCTTCCTCCTAAATATTAAATAATGATGTAAGGCGAGTCACACTTTAGAAACACCCAAATAAAATTAAAGAAAGTGCAAAACTTGAAGCAAACAAAGAACCTTTTTTGTTACTGTGAATTTTGACGTTTGATTTCGATTCTGCTACACGATTGACGACTGTCCGAAAGTGTGGGCAGTACGCTTTTTTCGATCTTTATCCGATCCTAACGATTTTTAGTTCCAATTTGAACCACCGTTCGATCGTGCGCTAGCGTAGACATTCAAGAGTACGAAATTGACATATGAGCGAAATCAACTCGATTGATTTAAACTCGAAAGCGTCGGGAGTAAGGCTGCAGGAGTAAATAAAATAACTATACAGAGAGCGAGCTGTATACAAGTGCTCTTAGATACGGCGTAATCCACCGTTGACTGATCGATCGACCGATCAAAATCATTATAATGTCTTGGTCATGTATGCGTCAGTGAATAACCACCTCATAGACTTGGAATTACACCCTACTGTCATACAGATGAGCGTATAGACAAAAACAAAATCCCTATTTAAAAAATTAAATATAAATATTGATATTCACTGCCTATTTACATTGAAAAAAACGCAGAATATTACAAAAAAATCACCATTTGTGTGTTGAATTTTCTGTATACAGCGGTTGGAAGAATTTAAGGTACTGGTGATAATATATTATCATCAATAGCATGACAACCCATAACTATCTTACTACTGTAATAATTCTTTATAATGCTCTAGTCCGTAGTCATTTAGAATTTCCCTCTGTGGTTTGGAATGCTCAATACTCCACACACATTCAACGCATTGAGAATATCCAGCGCTATTTTTCCAGGCACTCGGTATTTTACTCCCAAGGAATATCACACAGAGCAAACTATGACCTTCGACTTAAGTATTTCAAAATTGATTCCCTGAAAAATCGGCGCGCGCTTACAGATGTTACATTTTTAAAAAAGCTAGTGACCAGCACATTAAACGCTTGTGATCTGCTTTGTAATATTCAATTAAAAATCCCGTCCCGATATCCTCGCCATGCTAAAACCAATCTCTTCCAATTACCCCGATGTAGAACCAATATCCTCAAATATTCTCCACTTCCCCGTATATGCGCAGAATATAACAGATTTTGTACAATGGATGGAAACATTGATATTTTTTTTGATTCCATTAATAACATTAAAAAGAAAGTCCTCAATTGTTTAACCGTTTAACTACAAGGTTTTAAATTCGTATGTATTATTTTATTATAGTCCGTAATATGTACTTAAATCAATGTTAGTCACGCCTATAATTGGCCTGTAAGCGCGTAATTTTTAATCACTCATGACATATTGCTGATTATATCTAACAATGGTTCATAGGCCACTACTTCTTACTCCTGAATCAACTAGTTGCACAAGCATGACTGCACCTACACGTTTTGTATTGAAACTTTTACAAGACGCTTGCTCTCTATTTATTTCCTTATTCTTGTAGCACGTCTCTTGAGTCAGACGTAATCGTAACTACTTGATAGGTTTCAACGAGAATCGATACAACGAGATGTTCAAAATATGAAATGAAATTTATTTCAGGTTTATTTTCAATTTAAATTTAAAAATGAAAATTTATAAAGATATCGGTCCTGCGAAGGATACAGTTATATCAGAGACCTAAAAATGATTTATTTAACCGAACCCCAATGGACATAGCTTATGTTTTTTTGGCCACAATCTAGCCTCCATTCAGCGCTATCTAACCAAATACCAATCGAGTGACATCAAGATCAAAAAATTTACTCACGCGAATCATCTCTTCGAAACCACAACGGACGAAAACTGGAAAGATATCTTCGCAACACATAACCCTCTTCTGATTTGTGTTCTCTGGTAAAAAGTATTTTGAATATGATTTCAGAAAATGTTTAATTACAAATTATCTGTATAGCAATAAATATTAGTAGAGACTTAACAATATTACAATCTCAGATTGATACCTTATGAATTTAAGTATAAAACATTTCTACTCGTACATATTTTTAGTATTTGAGACCTATTTACTAGTAAACTCTACAAAGTTAGTACGTAACAGCAATCAGTATATTAAATGCCTAACAATAAATAATTACGTTCATTGTTAAACTCTCGCGCTAAATGAAATTAAACAATGCAATCCAGTGAAAAAAGATTCAATCTGCGTAGCTCTGCTTCAGACTCGCTGAAGTATGAAATAGTTGTTTTGTACCTTTGTCGACTCATGAACGGAAAAATTATAAATATTATTTAGCAAGCTGATGTGGTAACAAAAGACCATTATTCAACTGACAGTTTTGTGGCTTAGCAGTTAGTCACCTTGCTTACCGGGCAAGATGTTCAATTTCCAGCCAGAGCAGGCATTGATGTGACAGTGTGTCACTCCCACCCCAACACATGAAATCCTAGTACGGTCGTGGATGTAAAAGCGTTTATATATTCAGCTTTTCATTTTGCCTCAGAATCAACAAATCTGCCACATGTGCAACAATTAACATTGTATTCGTATTTCATTAGAATTTAACTTGTAAATTACATTATAAATTTATGAAGCAGCAGAGGTAGACTTAAGACGTAGACAGCAAAGTATTTTGTAACGCAAAGTTTGTGATATCGACGCAAAGCTAAGAATTAATCCTCACCTATATCTAAAGCTATACATTAAATCAATACGTGAATAAAAAGTTTCAATAACTTTCCCCCCTGTATTTGTAAACAGATTTTTATATTACTCTTGTTCGGTAGCGACTAACGAGCTTAATTTTTAATGTTAAAGACATAATCAGTTTGCGGTCAAACAGACGCAAAACTAGAAATTGCCTCCGAAAAATGTATATAGATATACCTACATATAGTTATTACACGTATACAGATATAATATAACTGGCATGGTTTGTGTTAAACAATTATATCTATAAATATTATATAGGTTCAATCCATACTAATCTCTGCATATTATAAAAGAAAGTAAATATTATTATATATATATATATAACGACGCGGGTGCCGTGTTATTGTTTTTAAAAAGTGTGACATCAGCATAGCTGACGTCACTAACT
The DNA here is from genome assembly GCA_003671415.1 of Megathymus violae. Lineage (NCBI taxonomy): Eukaryota > Metazoa > Arthropoda > Insecta > Lepidoptera > Hesperiidae > Megathymus > Megathymus violae. The sequence goes on from PDGT01000036.1 coordinate 2,561,155, forward strand.
TCAGTAGGGTCCATGTTAGGTACTTCGAAATAAGATTTCTCCAC
>PDGT01000036.1:2562070-2610475 GCA_003671415.1 Megathymus violae
GCTAAACAAAATCGAAACTCATTAATATTATAATTACATTATTAATAGAACAAAAAGCCATATCGACTCTGGTTGAACATAACATTTATTTTATATTCAACCATTTACATTTTATACTCGCCAGAAACGTCTATATTAAACCATATTTCATATTGTAATTCCTTCGGATAAATTTCATCGTAAATTCAGTATTCGGATTCAATAGAATTATATTTAAATTTCTTTACTTGCAGCGGCTGCAGCTGCATATGTTGTACGAAATTTTGTTATGATTTAAATCAGCAAGCATTGTATAACGTTCACCAATAATTTACGAATTAATATCGTTTTATTTTAATGATAATAGGTTATTAATAATATAGACAATATAGACTCACAACCGCATGCACAAACACATACACGTTAGTTATGAGTACTTTGATAAGGCTTATGATAAAAATGGTGTAAATATAAACGCAGAGCGAAGCCACTTCCCACAAACATATTTCTTATTATTTACAGTGAATATTATCGCGACGTAACAAAACACTTGAATGTAAGAATCATAGATTTGTGATGTGTCTTATATATAAACCCTACTGGTTTGTTTACTAACAAATAAACATCAAATAATACAAAAACAGTAACCTAAGTAGCAATTGACATTATTTTTATTGTTATATTACTTGTTTTATTTTGATACGAAATGTTTATGAAATCTTTGAAGTACCCTGCAATAGCTTCACATAGAACGATAAAGCTATAATTGATTTTAGGAACGTATTGGGATCGCTTAGAAACTACCCCCTAATCCCATGCTGGCAGAACAGGGTGTCGTACAAGGCAACAGAAACCAGCCTGCTCGGTGGTAGGGCTTCACGTATGGATTATATTATCAGTATTATTATTAAGTCATTAATATTATTACTGGTATTATTATCTTTCCGTGGAGCCTGCCTGGCTAGCTACCACCCTCCTGCTTGAGTCAGCCACCAAACGACTCGTCGTGTTCCGGCTGGGGGCTTGAGAGCCAGTACCTTCTTTCTAACTTTATTCTCATATCCTAGCCGACAACGCATCAGTGATACCTTTGGTTTTGTTGATGTCCATGGGCGGCGGTGACCACTTACCATCAGGTGGCTCGTCTGCTCGTTTGTAGGCTATTAACATAAAAAAGATACCTTCACAACGTAATCTATCTATGTCGAAAACACTTAATTACAGTCTTCAACTATTATCATACAATAAATCTTCTTTATGTATTAATATGAGAATAAAACACTTAGTACCCATTTTTATTCTCTGTTTGTCAACAGATTTTTATTTATTTCGTAGAGATTGACGAGTGCTTTTACAAAAAAAATTTGGGAACAGAATATTAGAGAATTATTACGGTCGTATTACGGCCATTAGGCAAAATATTTTAATTCCAAAAAAAAATTGTGTACGTTCTACGTACAGTAGATTATTATTTATAGTTTAGTAATCAATAAGTGAGAAGGCCAGTCGGTAACTGATATTTAAATTCAATGGAAACTGCTTATGCTATGTTGCTTATCTACTTGTTGTCACTATTTTGGCAATTAAATGAATAGGTCTTTAAACAGTGCTCGTTGGGTTTAGTTATTTTAAAATAACTAAACAATAATTAGCAAAAATACACTCTGGCTCTAACTGGATTCAGTCCCAACGCACGCCCACATGCTCAAATTTTGTCTTAAAATCTCTTATCGCGTCTCGTTACGTATAGTCACTTTAAACGAAAATAACATTACCTTTGTCAGAAATCAATTCTTTTATTTACTTTGTTAATTTCTAGTTCTTTGAAAGCTTTGTATAATACCAAAATACTCGTAGTTCATTTATTTTGTGTTATTATTATATTGATAGGATACCAAATTAATCTTTTAATAAATATTTGCCATCTTGTAAAATTTCAGAGCAATTAGTTGACTTGAAACTGTACACTTACGTTTAATTCAAAGAGTTACTAGTTAAAGGGTTAAATAAAAATTGCCAAAAATTACTTAGTATTTTTGTGACTGTTAATAATTACTTTTTTATACTTTTAGAGCAAATTTTCAAACTATAAAACTATATATTTTGGTTCCCTTACAGATATAGTTTCAGGAATATTTAAACCTATTATTTAAAGACAAAGATTAAAAGGAACTAGTTATTTAATTAGGCAGCGGTTATAATGAAAATTGTTTTGCCTTCGCTCACTTGGTTTTGAAGAAAAATACACTTGACCAACTTAATACTTAACTATCTACTTGAGCTCATTTCACCTCGTCATTATTCACATGAGGTAGAAATGCGTTTGCCGTTCTGCCGCACTGGCAGCAATATCTGTGCGTGCGCAAAACCTTATTACGATCCACTTCATGCGTCTAATGTTAACCATCAGACATGCTGCAAGCGAATTTCGTTAATATTTTTAAAATTAGCAGACAGCCGGACTTAGTCCAGTGATGGGCTAATGGGTGAAAGCCGATACCTATCAAAATACTTTTACTTTATTTTATTCTTTAGTGGTTTATAAAAAAAAACACCTAAACATTTACATATTATCCTCTCAGAACAGAACTTTTGTACTAAATATTAAATGTTATTCTGAAAAAACATGTATTCGACCCCGTAGCCCAGTTGGTAGTGACCCTGCCTGCCGAGCGTGGGGTCCTCCCGGGTTCGATTCCCGGCCGGGGCAAATATTTATGTGACAGATAAATGTTTGTTCTCGGGTCATGGGTGTTTGTGATGTGATAATTGTGTATGTCCATGCCACCCGCAACACAGGGAATCCTAATGCGGGGGTGTGAGTGTGTAAACGTTTAAAACGTTTAAAAAAAAATTTTCACGTGTAAAAAAGAAAAGAGGATTTCTAGAAATTTATATATATGTATGTCATAAGAATGCTTTATACGTGATGACGTACAGGAAAATTGAATAATTTTTACTTTTATTTCAACTCTTTATTGATTAGATATTGTTACCGAATAAACAAAACATACCTGTGACGTACTTCTGTTGGTAAGTACAATACAAAGAGAGGCGTTAACGTTTATAAAGGATTTTCGAGGTAACCCAAAAAGAAAGGAAATCGTGTCTGAAAAAAAAACTAAGGTTAAGTTTACAGATTAAATACTAACACATACAAAGTAACACGAACTTTGGATAATACGGATAATAATGAAGGAAAAAATAATAATAAAAAATCAAATGTTATATACTCAGAAAATGCTTCTAAAACAATTGTTTCAAAAGAATATAACGTTTTTTTTATGTTCTACATGTATTTAAATCGTACCAACATTAAATATAATAAATGTAAGGTACTTATTTGACGTCGTTATAGCTTTGTTATTGGTAAATACGAAGAATCGGTTACGTGGTCTGCAAAATGGCCTTTCTTACAGACAACTCAATTTTTCGAAGTCGTTGAAACCCGTCACGCCATTAATCGAAGTCTGCGGTCTAATACATCTGTAACCGCCTTCAAACAAGGCCACAAACCCATTCAACGTCAGGTCCAATTGAAATGCCTCCGTAAGTAATTATGTCTATGGATAAAGGATCCTTGCAAGCGTTACATTTTCTTATTGCCAGCCAACTTTTCCCATGGCCACTATTTGAACTGTTGGTATTTCTCTGTCTCGTAAAGTATATCAATTATTTAATATGCTGTTTTTTATGAAAAACAATACTGTTATCTATTTTTCTGGATTAAATATTCTGGAAGAGATTGCTTTCAGCAAAGACCGACAATTGTTTATGGTCTCTTTATCTTTGTAAATATCTTCTTTCTTCTTCTGCTACTTATCTTACCTTTGGTACAAAATAGTTTTTGTACTGTTTAGCTTGAACCACTACGGAACTTCACTGGGAAAAAATATGAAAATGATATTTTGTTTAACTGAGATATGCGTTTTACGATACATAGTCGCGAATTACGCGTGATTATAGTCCCAAAATGAAATAAAATTAAAAATAAATCACGTTAGAAGTAATTCAATACAATGATAGTACGAGTATCTCACTAGGAGAATAGTCCAAACATTCATTCACCATGAAAAAATATGATAAAAGCTGACGAATTACATTTTTTCAGATTGTTTTATCAATTTTTTTTACTAGCCGTTCCTATTTTACACATGAGTGGTTTCATACAAAAATATTTGCCTTTGCTATACGTGCTTCAATAAAAATGTGCAATTTCACATCGTCATGGAAACAAGCGTTGTACCTACAGTCAACTCAAAGCTGTAAGTGTAAAATATAGTTTAAATAGCGCTCAGAAATTATTTTTACTTCATAAACCTATTTTTTTTTTGTATTCGGAAATGAACTATATTATAGACCCTATATTATAATTTATAAGTTTTTCTGGTAAAAACGAAAGTAAAACACCCTATCTATGTATACTATGAGTAAAACTGTAACAGGGCCAAATCTGAATATCAAATATTATTTGGAAATTTTAATATAGGTAACCTTTGTTATCGATATTAGGCTTAAACATATTTTTGGAATTTTTGTCTGTGTATCACATATCACACTAATATCACTGAACAGTTAGTATATTATAGGCCATAATCTAGTCTAGCTACTTTTCATCCTGAAAAATAGATATGTTCCGCAGAATTTTCAAAAGTGAAGTGAGGACGGGCTACTAATGGATAGGATAGTAGAAGTCTCGATACGACCAAATTATGAAATTTCTGGACGTTTAGCGAAGCAAGAAGCCCTAGGGAGAAGTAACGACTCTTGTACATACTTCTAAATTAGTTTGAAACTTAAGTTTCAATAACTTCATAATGAATTAGGATGGCTTCGTAACTTTTTCACCATTTTACCTATAGCAGGCCAATTAATTCTTACAACTGCATACATTTTACTAGATCTACATATATATGTCACTAGTTACAAGAGAGCTATGCGAATCTCATGCGTGTTCAAACTTTACGTATAGCCACGCACGATGGAAAGAACTATCTTCGTTACATACAGTATTTATAGAGAAATATTTTGCTTTTACGTACGACAAATACTTATACATATATATCACACATCCATCACATACATCCGGAATAATGAAGATTCATGTGGTATTTTTAACGGATGCCATGGTTCGGGAGATACTCTTTACGATATATTAGCGGCTCGCCCGTCTTTCGGGTTGAAAAAATTATTGCACATATTTACATGAGAGGCATATAACCTATGCCCATCTGGAATAAAGTACTTTTAGAATAGTTAAAGAATTTTCAAGTAGTTGCCGTAACTTCCATATATTACACAAAATTAACACTCTCTATTTATAACATTAGTATAAATTTATAATTCATATAGAAGACTGTGCCCAAATGGCCCCCCTATACTTGATTTTCTAAAAACTGGATGTGTAATTACTATGAAAAAGATTCGCAGTATTATCAACCTGATTACCATTTTTACCGTTTCTATGGTTATATGTACTTTGTATTACTCTTTAAATATTTCCAATTGTATTAATAGAAAACTGAGTAGTTACAAGAATACAATTTAGTGACAATCCCTCATACAATTAAATACAATGTAATGAAATTCAAATCCCACATCGCGCACCACCTTCCAATTACAAACAGGTGAACGGGTGAGCGGATGGTTGCCTAGACCCGATCAAAGCTATTATTCAAGTAATTGGAGTAATCAACAGAGAATCTAGCAGCTATATATTGCATCATATTTCAATACTGTACTTAGAACTTGACATAGTACTTGCACTCAATTACTTGAGGCTTCCTACAAGCGTTAATACAAATATTACTGAATGCTATTGAATATGTTCTTTTCTCTGTAAAAACTGGCAAAGAATTAACGACCTATGCTAAGTAGGCTCTCCGTCTATCGGTCTACTGTCACCATCGTCCAGACGTATCAGCGATTAGTTGCCGATCAATAAGCAATCTCTTACCCGCTAGTTTAAGCTTGGCTTTAAGGGATGCTTTGTTTAAAATATTTTATGGTTGAATCTAGAAGGAGGGTGTAATTGTCCAATATATAATGTAACATTTCTCCAACTTGATAATGTAGATTTGCAAAGTACATAATAGATATAGACAAATTGGTCATCGCCATTGATCGTTCAGTCAACGGTATTCTGTTTACGCAAATAACCTTAATGTTGTAGAAAATGTATCCTTTCACACATTAAAATCACGTTGATAGGTGAAGAGTTCAGTTTTCATACGATCTCTAGTAACTAGTTAGGCAATTCAGAGCCTAGGTCTAGTACCTTGGAGTAGCTTCGTCGAGAACTAAGTGTTTTGCCCAGGGATCTTAATCTGAGAGACTCTAATGGTATCGCCAGATCCAATACTCAGAAGAAAGCACGAGCAGGGGAAGAAGACAAAGTTAGTTTTCACATTGTTTCACTAAGCCCATATCAATAAAAAATTAAAAAAACATCATTTTCATATGGCAAATGTGCATTAAATTCAACTGAACTCTATTGTAATTTATTTGTATTTTAGTGGGCACTTCAATTCCTAAAAACACTTAAGTTTTCCACACATGCTGCCTTATAGCTTTTTATATAGTTTTTTTTGTTATCGAATAACTTATAAATAAAAAATGTATACACAAAAAAATAAACAAAACAAACAAACTGAATCGTTTGGTCCTTTCATTAACCCTTTTTCAGTAAGACGAAGTAAAGATAAAAAGCTGGTACGAACTACTTATCTTTATAAAACAGGACCTTCACGAAAGTAACAAGGGTCTAAAGAGCTTCAAATATAGACAAAGGATTCACACAGCAGAATTATTCTTAATCAACACACGAGCAATAAGGCTTACTCGGGTTGCGGTGAAGCGTGCCTCGCCTCGAAAACACCAGATTGGGAATAAACGTGTTGAGCTTGGATTTGCCTTTTTTAAAAATCACTGAGATTACAGGACAATACTCGCATCCCCGGTATTTACTTTAAGTCGGTAGTTTTCACACGGTTTTCCGCTTAGTTCTTACTTGTAAAGTGCAGATTGTCGCTTTCGCAGTCTTATAATAATAATTATTAATTTATTAAGATAGCCGATTCCCTCCCGCCAAAGGCCAATTCTGAATCGATAACATTTGATAGCACTGATCGAGTGATTAAAAGGAAAACTTTCTAAAATTAAATATAACGAATGATTAAAATATATTATTATTTACAATTATTATTATTTTAAGTAAAAAAATGTTTTATCAAAATGAATATAATATTACTGATTATTGATAATACTAGATATAGCCGTGGGAACAAAAAATGTTTACTACCAAATTACCAAATCGATTTCCGGGCCTTCCAGAATTTTCTACATCTTTCGCGTCAAGTCAATCACCATACCCGGAAATAGACAGAACAATAGCGGCTCAGGTAAAGACAACCGTGTACGCCATAGTCGCCTGATGTGCTCGATGTACACGTCACTTATCATGTTATCACCTTGGTTTTTTTATAACCTCTATTGTTTTCGACCGACCATGCGAGAACCTTCGTAACCAAATATATTTAATTATGGAAATTATGTAGGTAATAATAAAGCCTCAGAAACTGTGTATATTGAATTCGTGTTGTAAACATGAAAGAAATATTTGTCATTGTACTTCAGAGTCCAAAACGTCAATAATCAATCATCGGCCCTATATGTTCCTTTCTGTCATAAACATCTACTACCATTGCTTTTGCGCTTATTGATTACAAACTACCTTATAGATTCTTATAAGTTCTTAAAAAATTTTACGTTCTAGTTAAAAGGTGTAAGTTAATATTTATTAGGGTAGGCTTAAACGGCTCTTCCCAATTTCTATCAGTAAATAATATTTGTTAGTAATGTAGCAGAAGATAATCTCCTTATGGGAGACAGTGATCTCTCTGAAGAACAATGCGATATGTGACAGAGAATCTAAGTCCGCTGTCGACTTTCGCATGAGAAGAATAGAAGCGAGGATCAGGTGGTAGGTACCTTTTCTTCCTAATTTAATCTCATTACTTTACAAGAGTGCCCGTCAAACGACTTAGTCCCTTAAAGTTCCAGTAGTATGCTAAATAAATCTCGCGATACCACAGTTATTATAAGTTAATACCAATAAGACAATATCTGGGTGAGTACTTTCGTAATGTTGAATGGAATTCCTTACTCCCATATGAATAAGTATGACATACGTCAGTTTATTGTAAAAATGCGAAAATTTCTGCTGCTCAGGTTGGTCTTGTCTCAAACTAGATCAGAATGGTTTATATATCTGTACCAAGCCAAGCCAATTATATTTTATTAAAAGTTCTTGAGAGTTGAAAAATATTTAATATCGAATAAATGACGTTTTATCGGATTCAAATAAATCTCGCCGTAAACCAAAGTAGGTCAGACAACGCCTACCGAAGTTATGGCGCTTATAAGCTCAGTGAACTACAGAAAGTAATGGGATTGACGGCTCTTGACATCGTTATATTGAACGGCTTAAGTCACAAACTGCAACTTTTGCTTGTCACTAGAGATTGATAAATCTGTGAAAGTAATAGTGACAACGGCTCACACAATGAGAGAAGGTTGCCATCGCCGAAGAATATAAAAGCATAACCACAATCTTAAGGCCGTAGGTATTTCATATAATAAGTAATAACCCGCCTACGCTGCGCGTCAGAGATCAAACGCCTTACATTAACAAATAGCACGAGCACCTGAACCAATCGTTATTTTTTTAACAGGCATTTATCAATTTTCATATTTACCCAATTTTGTAATTTTATGAATTCAAGGTAGGTAGGTAAGGCGGTAGGATCTAGAAGAGTTCAATGTAGTCTGGGTATGGTTAGTTTTCTGGAAGATTCATCTCTACTGTGTGTAAACTGCACACACACCTTTTTTATTACAATTATTAGATTAATTATACAATAATTAACCATTAATAATACACGTAAATAGTAAACAACGCTGGCTATGACACCTTCGGCCAAGGCTTCGTAATACGCATGCGCACAAACTCAGTAACACACGTAGAACACTCCGACTACAGCAAGTATTAAACAATACAGTATAATTACTATACTCACTATACGACACCTTCTCACTCAGATCGACTCGATAGGTGCACACAAGATACACATACTTACACCACTTAATAGACAAGATTGGAGATGCTCCAAAGCAACGCACAGAGAGGAGACCGAGTAATATGAAACACTGTATTCTATCTCATTCTGTCACACATAGTAAATTGTATAGATGTATGCATCCGTCTCTTTTTGCTGTCAGTTTTTCGTTTCATAGAGTTTCAAATCACCACACAAAATCACAAATAATCCCCGTAACTCTTGTTTTTATGTCATACACAAAAAAGTTGTTATATTGTGTATTGAAAGTTCCGCATCCAAGTTGCAGCTGCATTCTGCTAATAAATGAGTTTTTATATGTTAATTTGGGAAGAATGGAGGGTAAGAAATAAAACGTAACAAACTTTTATTAACCCCATGTGACACGTCAAATCAAAGACGTCGTTGTGAGTGAGAAAAATATATAATATGTAGTTTTCAATATATATCTGCAATATACAACGATGTCAAAAAGAAAATTTTGCTATTTTGCCCTTATCTTGAGATACCTTGAATACTAATGAGCCTAAAACTTTTGTAAGCGATAGCCAGAAAATACACACAAGTCTTTATATTTTTACAAGTTACGGAAAATCTCTTTGGACATATTTAAAATACGGAATTCTCTCCCTTGCAAATCTCACTTCTTTTACTCGCTTTTGATATTGTGATTTCTCAGCAAATAAAAATATACTTCAGCGTCATATATCCACAATAAACATTTCAATAGAATTGAAGTATCATTATCCAAGAAAGTATTCATTTTGACACTGAAGGAAACTCGTTAAAACTTCCTCACAAGCAAATGCACCAAGGCCGGTTCCATTATATCTTTAACAAAACTAAATACTCTTTACAGGGTACAGATATAAAAAGTTTTTGAATCCATTTAAAAAGTTGAAATAACGTTTTAAGAACATATGTTATATACGTTTCTCCAATGTAATATGGTAAGCAATGGTAATCTGTCACAGCAAAGTAACTTTTTACAACATTTATTTATCTTATATAAACTTTGGCTTTAGACCTCTAGAATTGAATTTTCTATATAAATAAAGATCAATTGCCGCATGTACAAATGTCATAACTTGAAAACAACTCATTTTTTTGTTGTGTTCTTAATCAACACTATAAGATTTTTCTGCAATATTTTTTTTTTGGAAAATCCAACAAAGAAGCCGAAGAAATGGATAATATTTTATGTACGAAATGAATGAGTAAAATTTACTAATGAAAATCTCATTGTAATCTGTGACATTGTGTTTATAGATTTGGTCCATAAAAGTTTCGATAGAAAAATCCCTCTTCGACGAATTGACTTACCAATAGATAAGATACATTCTAAAGTATTGGTAACGTGTTGTAACGAAAATATACTTAACATATTTTTGCTAAGCAACCCTCTCATTTGCTTCATTTGTAAATAGCACCCGTGCGAAGCCGGAGTGGGTCGCTACTTCTACTACCTACCTACGGCTAACGTTTACAAATAACCACCGTGCCCGAACCTATTGTTATTCTTTTCATCAGACGTTCCATAAATTTCATGCCTGCCCAATTTTATTGTTTTGGAGATCGATTTTTTTAAGTTCCATGAAATAGAATCATATCTAAGAAAAACGCTCAAAATTTTATTTAAAGAATATTTATATTCTTTACAGAATATTTATATTCATTTTTAAATACTCTGCAGGTACAGATCCATTTTCCAAAAAAAGTACTCCTTGCTCAAAAGGTAAGGTAACCACTAAGCTTCAAGATCGTCATAATAATACGTAAAATCAAATGTTTTTTGCCAACATCCAGTCTTGTTAAACAGCACAGGAAAGTGCAATTTGCTGCTTGTTTGTGAATTACATGAGCGAATTCCTTGAACATAATTTCCCTTTTAGTATTAGTCAGCTGTGGGGACTCGAAGCTGAAGCCGTTTGTAACAAAATGAATTATTTATTCGAATTCACAATTTTCATGGCAATATTTTTCCGAGCCAACGGACTTCTCTACGACCTGTATAATGGAAAGAGAGTTGAAGAAACGCGAGCTAAGGAACTGCGAATAAAAAATATTTTAACGTAAGATTTTATTTATTATATGTTTTCCTAAAGTCTTTCATCTTAATTTTGGCTGATAAATTTATATTTTTGACAATGTAATATTTATAACACGTTTTAAAAACGATGGTTCTCATTATATATTGACTCACGTTTTTGTCATATAATTTTCCGGTACACGAATTCATAAAATTTTTGTCATTTGTTCTTGCTGGTTTCATTTCTTTAGCGGTCCACATAACTAACAGTTCTCTAATCGTTATTCAAAAGGCCTACAAAATATTCCTGTAAACTGCTTCAGTGTGAGGTTATATCTAATATCACGACTTTTGTTATGCTTATAAAACATTAGGGACTCTGAAGCAGAAGACCATTGATTTTTATGTCAATCGCGAAGAAATCTCTATAGATAGAAATCGCTATGGACCTTCGTGAAAGCATCTCCGATATGCTGCAGCCTAAAAGGAGATGGGGAACCAGACACTGACCGAAATACCTTAAAAATATTTCACCGTAAAGTCTAAAAGCACAATGGTAGCTAGTTAGATATTTCCGCAATGGCAAAAACGGAGTAAAAGTGAAAATAAAAAATATTTTTTTATCTTTATCGAGACTTTGATATACAGTGTGTCCACAATAAACATTATCAGGATCCATTATCAGGATTCCAATTGTTATTATCAAAATCTCTAATAGTGGCTTGCAAAAGAAGTCACAAAATGTATTATAAATAAAACGGACGGTAGAAAAACAAAATCCTATAACTCGAAGGGGGTGTTGTCTTTTAACAAATGTATTTCTACCCTGAATTTTTTTTTATTCTTAAGGATTACAATACAAATATTATAAACTTCTATGGCAGTTTCTTTGAAAAATAATAGGTTGTTGTAGATGACACACAACAATACAACTTAGTGATCTAAAGACTTACTTAATTTCATTATTTATTTGTAGTTCATGCACAATAGACGTCAAGCCATGCGGTCCTCACGAAGGCAGTAGAATTAATGGAACTTGTAATAATTACAAATATCCGTCGTCTGGCTCTGCAAGAGGACCCTTCTCAAGGCTTATGAAACCAGACTATGCAAAAAGTGAGTATTAAAGACCTAATTTTAAAAGAGAAAGGCTGTGCGATTGCTTTTAGGGATCATAATATACAATAGTCTTTGTGATTTTTCATCCGATAGGAAGTGTTATGAAAATTGCTGTGACCACAGTGATGAAAGAAATGCGTTTAATATTTGACTTGTTCTGTAACCTCAAAAATTTGGCATATAGCGGACTTTATTTCTATGTTGTTTAGAGACTAACAGCGACCAGCCAATACTTTGACACATAAAATATATTTGTCACCTACGCCGTTGTCACCATAGCGCAGTCTGCTCATTACATCTTCTTGCACGAGTACCTAGGCGCTGTTAATAAACTTAAGGATATTTTTTCTGAAAGCAGTGTGAGTTCAGATTACTAGTTCTTATATACTTTTTATTAACGTTACATACTAATCATTTCAAAAAATTTCAATAGTGGGTGAAAATCAGTATTAATTTTGTAACTTATCTAAGTAATCTTATTGAACGTAGGTATCCCATACAGAAGACTCGAATTAAAATCCAGCTCTAAACTATAAGTTTTCAAATTATCTGAAGTCTGCCAACCCGCACTTGGCCAACGTAGTAGAAAATGGCCTTAATCCTTCTCATTGTGAGACCCAAGGTCAGAAATGGGACAATAAGGGTTGTAGTGATGAAGCACTTTTGTTCCTACAAAAATTATAGGGTTACTATAGGGATAAAAAAATCTAAATTATGTGATATATACATGTTGGTCTTTTAATTGGTAACAAATCATTCAGGTGAATACCTATAAACTGTAAATAATTAATTTTCAGTCAGCCAGTTTTCGGAGAGCCAGTTCGGGTTCTTCGTTTCCTTGTCGATGTTGCCTTTGGTGTTACTGAAGTGTATGGCCGACGGCGACCACTGACTATTAGTTATCTCGCCTGCTCGTTTGTAAAACATTAAAATATGAAGAAATAACTGTGTATACCCACATATGGAAAAAAAAAACAAAAAAAGAAATTTAATCTTTAAAATGTTAATATTTGATAAATTAAAACTAGATGGAGGCGTCCGAATGGCCAAGAATGGACAGCCACTGCCATCAGCACGTAAGGTGCGCACAACTCTTCAGTTCAGTGGGAGAGTAGAAGATAAGGTACACTTCAACGTGGCAGCAGCTCACTTCATGAAGTTCATTCACAAAGACGTCAGCGTGTTAAATGGACCTTGTAAGTGTATTCTCAATACTGATTTATTACCACTTTTGCTAGAAACAGTTCAGTGAGGCAACATAATTGAGTATGTTTTTTACAATATATTCTATTACTTATTAGCTATTTGCGATTTCTTATCTGCGTACGAGTATATTAGCGAGGTTGATTTCGTTAATTTTGTTGTTTTTTTAATTAAAGCTCAACATTTTATTCGAGAACCAATACCTTGTTTAAAAATGAAAAAAATCGTCATTTTAAAATACCTTTCATAATTTCAGTTGACTTTCTCAGAACCAGACAACATTGCTGTAATCCTCAGGTTGAGAAAGATCCCCGATGTATACCTATAGAAGTCCCTGAAGATGATTCCTACCTTAAACTGACTGATATTCGTTGTCTAAACTTCTCAAGAGCTGAAACTTTTCAAGATACCGGCTGCACGAACGACGCAATGTTCCCAGAGCAGGTTGGTACAAACTTCAAATCAACTAAACTAATTATGTTCTCCCACGCAGAAAACCCGTGTTAGCGTCGCTATTATATCATATTAAATTAAAGGCACTTAAAGAAGCGTAAAGCATTTTCTGAGTGATAAATAAGTAAATAAAAAATGTAAATAAACGTAACTAGGGATATTACCCAGCGTAAGTTAAACAATGAAAAACTGTTGTATATTGCGTCTTCGCGTAAAATTAAGAAGAAATCTCATTTTTAGCAATAATTATTTTTATACCAAACTTCAAACGTCACTTTTCGCTGCGGTACCCGAAACAGTAATCACTCCCGAAACAGTAAACAATACTACTATAAATTCTCAAAAAGTCACGTATTGCAGATCAACTATCAAACCCCGCTGCTGGATCTGTCAACGATATATGGCGTGGATGAATATTCACTAAAGTTTGTTCGGGAATTTGATAACGGCTTTCTAAAAATGGAGAATAGAGGCAAACATTACGTGCCTCCGTTGGATCTTACCTCGAGCAAATTCTTTGCAAATAAAGGCAACGAAACTGTTTGGTACAAGTTCGGTTCGTATAAAAAAATCTATTTAAATTTAATAAAATATAGGAATAAAGCTTAGACCAAAGATAAAATGGTAATTCAATTAAAAAATTTAAGCTCGATGATATCAAAATAAAGACAAAAACATTACAATTCCTTTTTTTGCTCGTTTGTTTTGATACGTGGTGGTGGTATATGTATGTAATATCACATACAACAAAAATTGTGACTATATTTTATATCTCGATTTTACTTAAGCTTTTATTTTGATATCGATTTATTACTTTTCCTACGCATACATTATGAGTATAGAAGTTGTAATGAACACTGTATCATGCGACTTATTTTCTTCTATGTGATGTTCAAAAAAGTGTAAAACAAAATATAAAAATAAAAATATCTATAATTGTGTTTCGTAATACATAAGAAAGTTGAAAATCCCGAGCTGATGTGTTGGGTACTTTTAACAAAAATACAATGACACTATACGACCCATCCATTTTCACTTTACAGATTGAAATGCCTTCTGTTTCGAGATCCGTCTATTTAAAATACGTTTTCAAGCACTATAACTGTTCTTTTAAATGTTTATATGTGTTCCTTTTATCAAAAGGTTTCCCCGAAGTTGGTAACTCAGATGTTCGTACAACAACATTCGCAATATTCTTCATGCGGGAACACAACCGTTTATCGACAGCTCTTCGAGAACTCAACTCGTGTTGGAAGGACGATCGATTGTTCAAAGTGGCTCGCCAAATAAATATCGCAACTGCTGCTAATATATACATGTACGAACTGTTACCAATATTGTTCGGTAAGTATTTGGATATGTTGTACCAATACGTTGGATTTAAGGCATTAATTGTTTTAAAAAAAAACTTTAAGGAAGATGACGAGATTGCAATGTGTAATGTTAACATACTCGTAAGTAAAACCATCATCAATTCACAGGTAACTCTTAGACCCTTAGGCCAAATTATGAATCAACTATTACATATTTCTAAAACGGACGGAATTATTAAATATTCTTAGTTATGAAAAATTGTTCTGTGACTTAATATTGAAATTTAAAGAAAATGATGATGGATCGTTTCAACCTATACTGTTCCATTTTTGAACTAGGGTTTTCTCTCACAGTAAGAGGACTAAGGTTAAGGTTAAGGCACGCTGGCCACATGCGGGTTCGTAGACTTCACATAACACTGAGAATATTATACAGAGTACTCTCAAGTATGCAGGTTTCCTCACGATGTTTTCCTTCACCGAAGCAAATGATAAATATTTTGTCATTTAAAAGAGAAGAAATAGGAGAAATATAAATATAAGAGGTGCGTGCAGAACTCGAACTTGAGTCTTCCGTGCGGGAGACCTACGTTTAAACAACTGTGCTACCACTTCAGCTCCAACCAATCTTCTTCTATAGCTCCAAACCTTGCACTAGTAAGAACTTAAGAATGAAATAAAGAACAAAATATCATCAGGTAATTAAACAAAATATTACAGCTATATAGCTTTAGATAACAACAGAACTAGCATTAAAAAGTCATAAATAAAATAGTCATAATCATAAACTCATTCGTCAAACTTAAACACGATAAATGTAACGATTAAAGGTTATCTATTATATTTAACAACTAGCAAATACCCTCGCTTCGAAAAACGGAAAAACTACCTTACGCTTAAATATAGTATCTGCATTTTTCTGGGTTTTTCCCGTTCTGTCAATTAGAAATACATATATATCTTCATAACTTATTTATTTATGGACGGATTGCAATAAAACAAACTTTAAATTTTAAATGACACTTACTGTAATACATTAGTGAAAATCAGAACGAAATGAAATCAAATCAGTTAAGCCGTCTCTGAGATTAGCGGGAACAAACGTACAGACAAACAGACAAAAATTCTAATAACTATTGTTTCGGGTTCTATTGCGTTAATAAAGGCTCGTAATAATGTTTTCTCTCATATATCGCTCATGCACCGAAAGTGATCAGTTAGAATTTTATTATTAGTATAGATATGTTTTTTGGAGCGAGGAGAAAATGTATTCAATGTTTATTCCGATGATTGCAATATTGTACGTGTACTGTTGGCTAATATTGTACTGCACTAAATTATGAGGAAAAAGACTACCGGTGAAGATACCCGGGCGTGGTTTTTTATGAATCCAGTATCATTTCCTACTCGATAACGAGCTACTGTATCAATTAATATTTACTGAGAATTTATGTAACCATGACTAAAATTCTACTTTATCAGGTCATAGAAATATGATTAATTTCGGACTAATATCGGAAAGAGTGGAAGAAGTAACTGCATACGACGAGGAAGCAGTGCCCTTGGTGTATGCAGAATATGAAATCGCATCTAGGTTTTACAATACCTTCCTAGATGGCAGAATTAAGTGAGTCGTGAATTACATACATGCTTTGAAAGTTTTTAAATATATATATTATTTCAAAAACTTATCTAGATACCATATTAGAGTAGATTATGTACTGCTCAAAATCTTATTTCAAGACAGATAACAAATTAAAAAGTTTGTTACCCTCTCAAAGTATGTCTCAAATTAATATTTTTTATGTATTGTCCTATATCATTGACTAAATGAGCAGTATTTTGTCTATTTCATTTTTCAACGTTTTGTCTATCTTTAGAAAGTACGATGAAAAACATAATTATGCCGGTGAGTTGTCGCTAAGCGAAACCCTCTTCAGACAAGGCCTCATGGAACAAAATACTAATTTCGAAGAAATCAATAGGGGAACGTTTTATCAGAATGCTGCCAAAATAGATAATATACAAGACCCTGAGGTAAAGAAAGCATTTATTTCATCTATCTGAAATATAGAATTAGTTTAAGACTAATATCACAAATTAACTATTGAAATAATAGGTAATGAGAGTTTAAGGCATACATCATTATGTGTTGCGAGTAATCTGTTAAATACTTAAAATAAGCTGCCGTCGAGCTAAATTAAAATAATATTAATCGTTTATAGATTTCAGAGAACTTTTATGCAGAACTTCAAAAGGCACATGATCTTATCGCAGCAGATTTACAAAGAGGCCGAGATATGGGCATACGAGGTTATAATGACTACAGATACTTATGTGGCCTAAAGCACGCAAACGATTTCGATGATTTCACAGATGTTATGGACTATGAGGTATGAGTGTTAAAATTAATAACATTATTATTTAAGAATAGATATTATTTAAATTATAGTTGTAAGAAAAGACATTCACTGGATATTCCTTTTGCCTTACATCTTGGCAATGGATATTTTAGTGTTCAAAAAAGGAAAAATTGGCATTGATAAGGCTATAGTTGAATAAAATGTATCATTGCTATTCAATAAAATTTGATTAAAATATGACATGTAATATTACATATATTATCATATATGTATACAGACCCCATAGCCATGTTGGTCACTGCCTACTGTGTGAGGGGTCCCTGGTTCGATTCTTGGCCGGGGCAGACATTTATGTGATAGATAAATGTTTGTTCTCGGGTCATGGATGTTTGTGATGTCATATTTGTGTATGTCCATGGCACTCGCAACACAGGGAATCCTAGTGCGGGTGTGTGAAAATGTAAGCGTTTAAAATATCATCCCATTGCACACACGATATTATTGCAAATAAGTTAGACTAACGCTGAAGACAAAAATCTTAAAATTACCAAACTATCTGTACGCACGTTCAATCAATACAATCAAATTATCAACTTATGCATAAAATGTTACTGTAACATTTAATTATATTTTTCATATAACATTTAATTATATTTTTCATATAACATTTAATTATATTTTTCATATAACATTTAATTATATTTTTCAGAGGAAGTTTAAAGTTTAACATGACTTTATTAGTTAGAACTATGAACTTGTTCCAGAAAGTGGAATTACTCAAGAAACTTTACAACAATGTAAACGACGTAGATCTTCTCGCTGGCGTAATGAGCGAGAACTTTATTGACGGAACGTTCGTGACTCCGATACTATATTGTATAATCGGCAAGCAACTGACTTTGTTCAGATACGCTGACCGGTTTTGGTTTGAAAGAGGTGATCAGTACCACAGTTTCAGCCATGGTAAGTCAAAAACTGAGTATCAAAAAATGGCTTGTCTTTTGGCTTGAGCGTCGGTACTTTCTTTCTTACCTTCTTCTCATTTCCTGGCCGACAACGTATCAGTGATACCTTCGGCTTGCTGATGTCCATGGGGGATGATGTCCACTTACCATCAGGTGGCTCGTCTGCTAGTCTGTTGGCTATTTAAAAAAAACTGATGCAGATACTTTATAATAGAATTTACAACAAATTTAATTTTGTTCACCCATTACATAACATGCTTTTAGTGCAATGTTAAAGGTTTTTTAGTAAATCTTATTTACCTCAATGGAAACAAAGGGATCACAAACGAAAACGAAGTTAGTACAAATATTGATTAAATCACAAAAAAAATATAACGTGCACAGAACTGTTAATAAAATTACCAGAAAATGCAAAAGCTATACAAATTTAAACATTGGAAATCAACAGTTTACCGAGCGTGCACTGAAATCATTATTTAAACAATAAATTATAGTTACTAAAGTTGTACATTGCATACATTACATGGTATTTCATGAGTGGTCTCAATCTCAGAGGACGTTATTGAGTAATGAGTCCAAGTTAATGCGTTAGTGGTATAGCAGTTGATACATAAGCCTTTAAATGGGATAAGGTTTACCGACAGGTGGGTTGGCTTATTAAACCATTACTATAAACATGCACGCACACACAGATGTATACACAGATGCACACGCACACGCGCACGCGCACGCACACGCACTCGCACACGCACATCGCATGCACATGCACACGTACACGCTTTAATTAAACATTAATTCAAATACAGTACTCATTGAAATATATATCTATTGTGTACCAACTTATATATCTTGGTTCTGCATTATTATAATTGCTAATATACTATCGCAATTCGTGGACTACCTCACGACGAGGAGGTAATTAAAGGGTTCATGCACTGTATCAATGGTTTACGCAAGATGTGCAGAATCGGTTTTTACTCATAGCTCGTGTAAATGAAATATGTTTCAGTAATTCCTTAAATTTATTTATAGATATTATATTCAAAATGTACAGACAATATCTTGAAGTGTTTATTGATACCATACTTTCCACAAGCATCTATGTTCATTGTAGATAGAATATTCTGTGAAGGTATGATTACGATGAATATATATAACTCAAACCACACAATAGCGACTCAACCAGCGGGTGGTTAATATTCACTTTATACAGCCTACGATACTCAAAAAGAAGTTATTTTTGTTAGATATAATTTCTGACATAAATATTTCACATGTCTGCTCCAGTAAAAAGACATTCGGTATTCACCCGCACATAAAATGTTGTCTGTAAATATCACTTATTCACTCTCAGCTTAAAAATACACCACACACACACACACGTTAAGAACTCTATGTAACGCACTGACTACATGTATGTAACTACTTTGCAGCTCAATTACATGAGATCAGGAAAACAAATATGGCACGATTCGCATGTGACAATGCGGAAGCTGTCAAATACGTCCAGCCTTTGGCCTTCCTAAACGTTAGTCCAAGGTACGTTGATTTATTTTTCCGTTAACTTCACCTATATACGTAACCTTACGAAATCTTTTATTGTTCAATCTCATCCGCTTCAATACATTTGCCATATCTAACATCATTGCCTATACTTAAACCCCATTTTAATATAATGTACATATCAATCAATTTCCTAGCAGTGTCCTGATATTCTCGATCATCAGATCATCAGTTCATGCCTAATAGTGTAACTGCCGGCACAGATTTAGCTACAATAAATTTCAGCTTTAAAGTTCATATTGCTCCAAAGACATTAATTTACTTGGTTTTTTTTTTATTTTAACTAATACTTAAATGATTCGATAGTATTTAATACCGTGTTTAAGTGGTTTAAAAATTAATTTCAAAATAAGGAACTGCTGCCCACTGAAGTTGTAAGTTTATTCAGAAAATTGGAAATTATTTTGAATAAACGTGATTCCAACAATGTAATGTCACCAGTGATTCCGTACATTAAAAAACAAAAGTTATTAAACACTTACATGTAGCATGAAACGCTGGTTTGTTTATGATTATTGCGTATGGTTTGCTTGAGCAGCAGGATAAAGCGTTAATCGATTTTATCATCAAAATCCAAATGTTTTCCATATAAAAGCTTGCAAATACTAAATAATAATTGATTTCTGCTGCGTATGTCAAATCTATACTTGGTATTATACATATAGACGTCACCAATATACCGATAGAAAATAAGAAAATCTTCTTGTCATCGAGCTGTCCATGGAATTGATTTAAGGAGGAGAATAATAGCTAGCTAGCGAGGGTATAATCTTACAGCAGCGCATGAGTACTTTCAGGATCATACTGGGTAGAACTAAGCATAGTTTACAACAACAAAAGAAGTCTGCTATTAAATATAGAGACAGAAAGACTCAGGCTTGGATTAGAGAAGATTTAATATCCTCCTTCAAGGATGCTACTACACAACGCACTTATTGCTTTAGATATATTTAAACTGAAATGAAAATAATTTTCAGGAATATGCCTGTCCCATGTGCGCATATACCCGGAATCGACTTGTCAATATGGCGTGACGACAGTTGTCGTAAAAACAAATATAACTACAAAATCGTGCACGGCTCTGGCCATAAACGGAAGAAGAGCCGCCAATCTCCCACATCAGATTATTTCGAGTTTTTTGATGAAATGTTTTCTTATGCAGTATAATATCTTAATTCCCAGTTTGTTATCAGACCATTTGTGCTAACTAGTCAGGGTCCAATTATTGACAAAGATTAACAAATTTTATATAACATTGTCATTTTATAATTAGGTGTCAAACGTAGACTAGTTTTTTAGATGTATTTGTTAGAATAAAATACCCCTAAGATGTGCATGAAGTGTACATATGATTAAAAAGTTACTGAAAAATCCATCGGCTTTTTAATTTACCGATTTTTCGATGTCGTCTTGATATTTCAATAAATACACGCTAGAAGGTGCCACGCCCCTTTTTATTTATTTCTTTTGAACCATACAAGAAATAATGGTACAAAGGCGGACTTAATGCTATAAGCATTCTCTGCCAGTCAACCTTCAGGCAAAATTGAGAAGCGACGAAGGCGGTACATAAGATTAAAATAAAATAAGGATAGATACAATATACCATATATAAATACTATTTATAGATAACCAACATATATACATATAAATATAATAATAGATATACATATTAAGTATACATATTAAGTACATATTAAGTATACATATACATATTAAGTATAGCTAAAATTACTGAGAATATATACAAAAACAAATGGTATACACATATAGCTTTAAAAATACATAGGGATTGTAGTGATGGCAAATTTAATTGTTTTGAAGGAGATCGCGAAGTTTTCTCTTGAAGCTCAGTCTAGTGGCTGGTTTTCTTAGATTGTCGGGAAGAGCATTCCAAAGTTGAACGGCTTGAACGGCAAATGAATTGGAAAGGAAACCTGAACGGTGAAGCGGTACAGAGAGCAACAATGTCTCAGAAGAACGAAGTTGCCGTTTATGATCGGTGTGCAAGAACTGAAACAATTGTTTCAGGTACTGAGGAGTATGGTTTTCGTAAAGAATAGAGTGGAGGGTGGAAAGTACTCTTAAACGTCTTCGTTTCCGAATAGGAAGCCATTTCAGCTGCGACCGATAAGGAGAAACATGGTCGAATTTGCGAAGACAAAAAATGAAACGGACACAGTTGTTAATACCACGATCCAGTTTATTAAGCAAATCCTCATTAAGATCAATAGTACACACATCCCCATAATCAATTATGGGAAAAATTAAAGCTTGCACCAGAGTAATTTTTACCTTGACTGGTAGGAAATTTCTCAGCCGATTAAGTACGCAGAGTTTTATAGTAGCGGATCGACAGATTTCCCGAATGTGTGTAGTCCAACTAAGATTGTTGTCGAAATATACACCCAAAGATTTAACCGTCGGTGAAAAAGGTATAACAAAACCGTCGAACATTATAGGAGTGACAGGTCCTAGGTCAACTTTAACTATCTGCCGACTACTTCCTATATCAATCGCTTGACATTTCTTCGCGTTAACTTGTATACCAAACTTACAAGACCATTGAGCTAAAACTTTCAGGTCCTTGTTAATATTATTAATAGCGTTATTAATCAATGGTGCTTCGGCTTGTGAATAAATTTGTAAATCAGCTGCATAAAAATGGTAAGAGCAGCCAAGTAAGAAAGATAAAGAATTGATAAAGATTGAAAACAACAAAGGAGAGAGAATTCCGCCTTGTGGTACACCAGATGTTACATCATACCAGTCAGAAGTCTTATGATCAAGACGAACTGCTTGCTGACGACCACCAAGGTACGAGGAAAACCAGTTTAGTGAGGTAGTAGAAAAATTTAGGCTCTGAAGTATAGCGAGGAGAATTTCATGGTCAACCATATTAAAAGCGTTGGAGAAGTCAATGAGAACTAATACAGTGACCAGTCTATTTTCCATGCCAGTGCGAATATCTTCAGTTACCTTAAGAAGGGCTGTGGTGGTACTGTGACCAGGACGAAACCCAGACTGAAACTGGGTAAGATAAGTAATTTTAGATACAAAAGCAGAGACTTGTTTATGAACCACGGCTTCGAGCAATTTGGAAAGAAAAGGTAAAATAGAAATTGGCCTAAAATTATCAAGCTGACAGGGGTTAGCTACTTTCGGAAGAGGAATAATAAAAGCTCTACGCCATATCTCAGGAAATTTCCCTGTTAACAATGAAAAATTTATGATATGAATAACAACAGGAAGAAGGACATCAAGAACAAGAACGATCATAGTGCGACTAACATCGTCGGACCCCACTGAATTAGATTTTATTGATAACACGGTTTTACGAATATCTTCAATTGATACACTAGAGAAGGAGAAGGGTGTAAGTTGATATTTGGTCCAGGAATAAATTTCCGCAAGAGTCCTTGACAACTGAGTCCTGTTCAAACATAATAGTAAGAAAATAGGGTGAGGTAGTACAAAAACCAAGCGCTACGATCCGGCAGATAATTGGCGTGTAATTAGCAGTCGTGTAGCGGTATTGACTTTGGTTTTCGTTTTATTTCTTAACGCTAAACGCCAATAAAATTATATAAATTTTCAAGGTAAACATACGAGATTATGTTACTTTTCAGTTTTATCGTGAAATACAGTGATTTTAATAACTCGAAGTAAACCGACAGCAGATAAAAAAAATTGTGGTTTATCCAAATCTAAAATCCTGCGCAGTGTGAAACTGGATCGTAACACCTAAATAATAACAAGCACTGAAAACGTAGTGTACTTAAATTGTGATATGCCTAGTCCTTTCGTATAGCTGCATAGATTGATATAGGACAAAAGCGTGCCTTTGTTTCTCATTATAATGTAACAGAATACTCCACTTCAATACATAATATAATTTTATTTAACTTTCAGCATTCATTATAAAGAAGTTTACATTTGATTAACTCATAACATATAAGTGATAATGTTAATTTACCTACGAAAAAATAACATCTTAAAACGTAGATACATACTTCTTAATTTATCTCGGAACGCTTAGTGAGCTGTGGGTTTCAATGGGTTAATCCAGCTTGACCCCATAAAAACCCCAAACGATCTCATTCTACAGAGCCGAGCCGGCGTTCCTTTGGATTTTCTTTTCAAAGTAGGACCAGTTAATCAAACCTTATACTAACAGCTCCCGGGAACTTTCCGAGATCTCATTCGCGCTAATAAAATAAATTAAAAAAAAGCTAAAGTAGGTAGTGCAACAGTCCTCATTTATTCAACGCGGGAATTGAAGTAATTTCCAGAAAGAAAATTAAAAAGAAACGAGCTTATCTTGGCGAACCCTCGGCGCAATTACAGTCGGACTAAACAAGTTTAAGTTTTTACTCGTATTCGTTTCATGACTAAACCGTCAGAGGTCGTGCAGGGTCTTTCGAGGCCACCGAGAAAAGTCTTTGAGTATACATGGATTTAGTGATATTTTGCAATACGCTGTGTATTTTTTTTTTATGTTGTCGACGGAAAATTTTTAAATGATTAGTCTAAGTAAGAATTACTCTTGAAGATCCCGTTTGAAGTCTGTTAAAATTTCCACAACACAAAATTTGCATTTCAGCTCATGGAGTGGACTTGAGAATTACAGGCGAGCTGTTAATTACAGTTCATTATGCTGTTCATATTCAAATTGGCATATTTCACACACCTTTGAAAATATTATAGAGCTCTCAGTTGTGCGAGCATACTCAGATTGTTTCCTTTCACCGAAGCAAACGATTAATAATCCGCACATAACTTAAATATTTGAAGTTCGTTTCATTCGATTACAACCCATGCTCCTCATGCGACAGACCCATATTCGAAAAACTGATTTTAATGCTAAGCATGTGCATACAAAAGGGATAGGTAATTATTAAAAATATAAAGGGATTTACACGTTTTTGTTTATCCATATTGGGTAACCTATATGTGCATAGTGAATTTAAATATCTTTCGGTCCTCAGGTTGAATGTAATTTTTCTTAAATAATCAGTACCTTAATTGTCTTTGATTATTTTAATATTCCGCTATAGATCCAAATAATTAAAGAAATAAATTGGATTCCTCATACCAATTTAAGGTTTGCGACAAGATTTTTTCACACAAACTCCTGCAATGCCCATCCGCAGCCGAGTGATCACGCGGTTTGCAATTATAGCTATGTTAATTGCCTCCTTTCCCCTTTGAAGATTTAAATATTGTTACAGGAAAAATATTTTTTTACGAAAAACACTGGGTCGATGTATATTTATTTTTTGTTATCGGGATGGAAAACAAGCAGAGGATTTACCTAATGGTAAGTATTCAGCGCCGCCAATGTACATGCGTAACGTCACAATATGTCAAGGTAACGTTAAAGAACCCTAACATCCTAGTCTCAGAAGTCAATCCTAGTCTCCAATCAAGTCACACTGGGATTCGATTTCTCCTTTATAGCCTGTAGTATTTTGTTACTTAAATGCTTTTATGTTTAATATTTAAGTACTCACATACTTTGTAACTTATAAAATATTTCCCTGTTAAACATCTTCTATAATTTTCTGCATCTTATATCCGGTTATTTTGTAATTTCTTTAATTATTTTATTGTGATGAATGTTTTGTTATTGTTGTCAAGTATTTTTCAAATGTCATAAAAAATATCATCATAGTTACTTTTATATATACGTATGTTTTTGCCCTCCTTTGTTACAAAATTTATTGGACCGACAACAAAAATAATAATTTACTGCAAAGAACACGAAAAAGAAGATTCTAGAAAAATCGTCGGTATAAAAGACGAGCATTTTGACCAGAAGAGACAGTCTCTCGAAGTTTCTTAATCGGCTAATTCTCTCGGAAAGTCTCTCAATCTTGCCATCAATTTCCACGCACTAACCGGAGACTCAGATCTTCTCGTGCGTCCCAACGCACGCTCCTGTCTTCGAAGCCTCCGCACGCTACACGCCGGAGAAGTAACAAGCGTAGGGTATAGGCCGATCGATATTACCAAGTTACTTTATTTTTCTGTTATAATTGATTGTATTGTAACCACCAAGAATATTTTAAATTCTTTCTCTATCTATCGATCTACCTTCTAAATTCTTTATGTTTTAATTATCACACTACAAGGCTTCCGTCGTCGAGTACACACATGATGATTACAGTAATATTATTTTAATTGCCTTACCCATTGACCAGCTTGTAGAGAGAGGAGGTTGGCTTGATAACACTGGGCCGGCTACATGCATGCGTAACAAACATCTGAAAGCTAAGTAAATTATTTCAAATATACAATATGTATTAAGTAATGTATTTAATACAGAAAAAATATGCACTTTTATGCCTCGCAATAATTAAATGGAAACAGAAATATTTCGGTGTAATTTAAAAAGCAACTTTTTGCATTAAACCATACAAATATAATATAATTCTATTATACTTTCATGTTTATTAAAATAAAGAAGCGCAACGAAATAAAAATATTCGTACGAAATGTGAAATGAGGTTTCTTAGGCCCCGAGGGATAGCACGTGATTATAATTCATCCGGCGTTTCACTGCTTTATGTGAACTGTTAGAACTTATTTCAACTGGTTCATGCCTCAGGTATGTTGTTGTTATTATTAATAAAATCTTTGTTTAAAATATAAAATTACTACTATACAGGACGTTTATTAATTTCAGTGATGTTTTGTTACCTAGACGCTATGGGCTAAATCATTATAAATGAGACCTAAAAAAACATATTAAAATCCTATGGATTACATAACAGGATTTAAACTAAAAATTTATTGTACACCATGACAAGGAGATGATAAAAGATCCGTTTGATCAACATATTACACAATAAGCAGTGTTATCGCTGACAAACGATTTTTTCCAGATAACTTTAAGTTTAGTTAGTTATAAGAATACCAGGGTGTATCAAATATGATTAAATAACAGGTGCAACGTTAAATTCTTTAATAAGTATATAAACGCCGCTTAGCGGGAGAAACCGTCGAGGTAGATTTATAGATGTGGACGCGAGCGGCGAACTAGCGGCTATCCCTTTTTTCGCGCAGGAACAGTGAGTCGACGACCTTGAAGAGAATAAAAACGCGCGCTAAAGAATATTCGGTCGCGACGCACGCGTTTCACCTTAGATTTGCACATCACAATCTTGGGAACGAACCTTGCAAATCCCTGAGAAAGTAAATTAAACAAAGTTGTTATGTTAAACAGGTTATTTTTAATTTTTTTTATTTGTATTTATTTCAATTACTCTTATCAAAATCAAATTTTAAAATATTCATAAAAAACTTCACATTCACTCAATGGAACGTACCAAACTTTTCTTGCTTAACGATTTAAAAAAAATGTTCATAACAACGGTGGGATTCACGTGAAAATATCCTTGTTCCGGATTTATGTATTCGAAAGTATAAATGCAGCAAACATGCATTCTCATACTTCAATGTTAAAGTAACGATGACAGGCTTTTAGTAACAGACGGCGTGGATGCTAAAACTTATCCCAACAACAAGCCACGTACATACGTGTATTGACAACATACACAATTGAACTGCATAAATTCGTTTCATATAATGTCACGAATAGTTCTACTCGGCTAGCTGTTTCCCAAAACCCATATAATGCGACGAATTTTGTATAATGGAAACGAAAAATTCAACTATCGTCGTACATAATAATCTAATGATAATTTGTGGTCAATAATTTTTATCACTAACATTTTGTCTTTTCTACACCTCTGCTTCCTATATTACTTCCATTTAATTCTACTTCTTTTGTATTATCAGTATCCTGAAAAGGTTGTCCCAAATAATCACTTGTTCTACGTAACAATTTTTTCTAGTATTCTAAATTCTGAAATACAATAAAGAAGTTGTTGGCTATATAGCCCAGTTAGTAGTCACTCTGCTTATAAGGCGAAGGGTTTTCTTTCTGGCTTTGATTCCCGATAAGAGCAAACATTTCTTCGTACACGACTTGACGACTGTTATCTAACGAGAACATTTTGCATGCAACCCATCCACCATCATCCACCATGCACCCATCCCACTCCTACCGTATATACGGTTATTTATAAGGTCGAGCAATTACTATCGCCACAAGCACATTAATGAACATTGCTGAATTCGTGTGATCTGTTTTTCAACTTTTATATTGCTAAGGTTCTTTACTAAACATATGTATAACAGCTTACTCACGTCGTTGTTTAACAGAAGTCACAATATTCGTGGTATGGTCCGAGGTCCATTCTTAAAAGTCATCCACGACAAAAATACGCTCGTGATTTTGCTGATGCGCAGGCCCCATCAACTGTTATATCGCTGTCCTTGGGAGATGTCGATTCAGTTGTTTTTATGTACGCTTATTTATCATCATTGGCGTCATCCACAGTTTTAAAATAAAGTTTGTATTGCTTTATATATTGTTTTATGGTTGTAACTTAAATGAATTCTAAGCACCATAATTTTTGATGCAGAAGAAAAAAATAGTTATTCAATAAACACTTAGGTGGATAAATCAACCTTCAATTATTTTCTAATCCCAAAGATTTAGTTTTCTATTACTTATTCGAAGTAATGATTTAGATCGGAAAGTAGAATGAAGGTCAATCTAATCAGTCTATACGAAAATCCAATAAGAATTGTGGCTCGAAAAAAATATATGACCAAAATCAGTTTTGTTTCTTCATTTATATGTATCGTGCTTCTGATCTTCATCTGTAGCTTCTGAAAGGAGTTTTTATTCATTCGTTTTTTTTGGAAAACCAAACTGATTAACATTAAATAATATTTTAGGAAAATGGAACAGTATAGTTGAGGATTATTTTTCAAAGGGTTGGTAAAATAGAAATGGCTGTGTACTATTGAAGAGCCAAATAGGCATGCTAAATAAAATTAATAATTCTATTCGTTGCATTACACAGTACCCTATTTTTATTATTTTTGTGAAACGAAACTTAGATTTTATAAAAAAAAAACTTATTGAACTTTCATGCAAACATGCTCACTGGGAACAAAATTAAAATAATAGTAATAATTGACTCATGCTGTCATTTATCCTAATATTCGCAATAAACTTGACGGATATGCTTAACTTAAAGGAAGATGAATTGTTCTGTTTTATTTAAAAGATTCGTTGTATGTAAAGGAATTTTATACATAACTTGTTAGGAAAAGAAGAAAATCCTTAAGAACACATTAACACTTCACCACTCGGGCAGCGTTTACATATTATATACATATAGGACGGAATGAGAGTAAGAAGGATCAACAATACGATGGTAGATATTTGTAAACATTACATACATAATTACATTCATAATATAATACTGTGAATTAAATACAACAAAAATATTATTACTGCTCAAAGTAAGCAAACTAAGTTAATTTCAACTTAAGTGTGAATAATTATATTCCTGGTATAATTTTAATATTGGCATATCCTGAAAAAATAGGAGGTTTAATTTTCATCCTCACATTGATGAGGTGGATGATATGCGATATACTGAACCTCACAGTATTATCCAGACGTTTCATTTAAAAGTAACGTGATCTTTTCCGGAAACTGTAGATTGAACGGCATCTTTTACCCAAAGATGAGCTCGGATCGTGCAAAGGGTAAATTGGTACATTTGGGTCTCACATTATGTACGAACAGGCCATTATTGGGACTCGAACTTGGGGTAGAAGCCGATTTACGACCCAACCCGACTGAATGTTGATTATTTACGAAGGTGCGATTCCGTTTTGTATATAACAGCCATGTAACGTCATATACTCGGATTGGTTTTCAATGTTAACAAATACTGACCTTAATATTAGAATCTGGCTCTTTATGAAAATATTTATGAATATTCGTTAAACACTTTAACTAATTTAACATGATACTCTTTTCGTAATAACCAAAGTTTATTACAGTCAAATTAGCCTTATTAGTCTTAATGCGGAATTAGGTGAAATTTTGATCTATGAAATTAGAAAAACATAATGATAACATATGACGATCATGCTAATGTTTGATGATCTTTATTAAATTATTATTATGAAGAGAGAGTGCGAATTTTCTGAGTGTGTGTATATGCGGAAGGTAAACTCTGAAACCGTGACACTTGTTTAAAAAAAATCTTTTATCGCTTGAAAGATATGTTTTTCCGTATATACGTAGGCTATATATTAAGTCTATGTGTATAATATTTAATTGTTGAACGCGGATGAAGTCGGGACGGACCGCTAGGGTATAATAAAAAGAAGCGATGACAAAGGATCCCTGTTATGAAATGCTATATGAGCTCCTCAAGGCAGGAGCAAACGATGTCAGGTATCTTCTATTAAAAGTTGTGAGAGTTTTTATTACAAATAATAATTGCCCTAACTTTGTAAGATGGTAAATTTCTTTTAAACATAATAGACAATACACATTTTGATACAAATTTTTAATCTAATTTGCTTTAAATAATGTAAATATTTTTTAAGTTGTACTGTCTGTTTTCACATAATACCTTTCTAGTTGGAAACTTTGAGAATCGTATCTCAATCTCATTAATTAATTACTGAGATATATAATTAATCCAGGTTAAAACCTCTGTCGGTTTGAAAATCCCTAGAAAATCTCCGTGCTATATGTAAATTATATACGGAAAAACGTAATGGCCCTGTTTACACTTTTGTCCCTTGGTAACGAAACCCTAAAATATCACGATATCGTAGGTATTTATATGCACGGCAATGCTGCTCGTCCTACCTGTTAATGAATGTAATTATTTTGCAATTTACTCTGCGAAATTTAATGCGCGCCACGTAAGCATTGAGGTCTGCAATTTTTGGAATTAATGGAGGAAATGAATGGTTACTGGATGAGCGGAAATTATACGTCATTCATTGAAGTGACAAAATTTCAAGCGCTAAAAGCCGTAATCATAAGAACTGAAACCTCGTGATGTGCGTCTGTCTTAATTGCACTTTATTCGCAAACACGAACAACAAACTTTGGATAGATTTTTACCATTATTTCTATAATTCCTTTTTAGATTCACCGGTAAGGCTATTTGTACAGTACATTTAACTTATGTATGTATATTAGAACGCGCCATATTTCATCCAGCGCAACAGGTGCGTAGGAATTCATACCATATAATCAAACGTTTTTGTAATAAACATGTATCCCTCTGATTGTCAATCAGGAGTAACCTGATTTTCCCAAAACCTACCGGTGAAAAAATTTTAAACCTAATAGACATATTGAATGTAATGTTGGACATAATTTATTTATAAATTAACTAGTTTTCATTATCGGGTTAAGTGTTTATACCAATTTACGACCAATTTTTGACAGATGGCGCCACTGTCATTCCAAAGAATTTCATATATTGCCGTGAACTCAAAATGAATTGAATATTTATGTAATGTCTTTCCTTCAAATTTATTTTGGTTGGTAGCGTAGCAACGCGCGCAGGGTACAGCTAGTTGGTGTCTAAAAATTGAGAAAGAAGAAAAACAATTGTGGGAATCTCAATGTATGTTATTTGTAGTCCATTTTCTATACTTATAACTTATATTACTTATACTATTATCAAGCAAGTTGCTTCAAGTAATCTTGTGTATCTCAACGGGTGAGGGGGCTGGGGACGCTTAAAAATGCGCCATTCCATCTCAGCATTAAAGAGTGGCGATGTGTAAACAGGAATGTAGGTTTGTCTGGCGTTGGTTACTGATCCGCCGGTTGTTAGACCTTCTTATTTTTATATAGAAAATATTATTCATAGATTTTTAACAATAATATTGTTATTATTCCCATCTTGTTCCCTAAAGCGTAACGAGGTTATTGTACATTAGTAATTTTAAGTCTTGACGTGTAGTCTAGTAGAATTTTTAAAGATAACATACGTATTTTATAAGCAGTACTTATCAGATATATAAGTTGTCGCAAAAGTAACAAAGCGCCATTTACTAGGAATATGTAGATAGTGTTTTATAACTGGTACTGTAGACATATATAATGCACCCTGATATTTTGATGACGTTGCTTGGAATCCTATTCACGGATTAACTTCAGGAATTAAGAAAAAACTTAATGAATAGCATGCGTGCGTCTAGTCCACTTAGGTCCCAAAGAGGTTGTGATTGGACATAGCAAAAAAAATTCTTGACAGGTTGACATTTCACTTTTAATTGACAAAAAGCCTTAGTATATGTAACAACTCCATAGCCCAGTTGGTAATGACCCTGCCTGCCGAACGAGGAGTCCCGGGTTCGATTCCTAGCCAGGGCAAACATTAATGTGACAGATAAATGTTTGTTCTCGGTTATAGGTGTTGTAATGTCAAATTTGTGTCCATGCCCATGCCACCTGCAACACAGGCAATCCTAGTGCGGGGGTATGAGTGTGTAAACATTTATTTACGTTTATTTATTAATAGAGTCAAGAGGTAATCTACTCGTATCTCTGTAGCTTGGGACCAGAATACGAGGTATGTTATCCCTTGCCTGTAATAAGAGGCGACTAAGAGGGAATTCCGGGGTTGCCGGCGTAAGAGTGGGAACTCGAACCGTCCGGCTGCTGGCCGCGTACCGTCGTTAAGATGGGAGGGTGCGAACCGGGACAGTTTGTCCCTATCTAGACGACTCTGGATGCGTTCCTTCGGAGATCCTGGAGTCCTCTGTGTAGTATCGCGGAAGACCACCAGCGGCGGGGGGATATAGTGCGGTAAAAATCCCACATAACCACTCTACTCGTATTCAAAATAGAATCGCTATAAGGCACTATTTACATACGCGTTTTTTGACAGATAATGTTTTAACACACGATGTCTTTCTTGCTCGTAGCTCTTATAAAAACATTCTTAGGACGAAACGTTATTATAAAATCAAAATTGCATAGAAATTATTTGCGTTGAAATTAAAAATTATATGTTTTATGCAACTGGGAGTAGAAAATATTATCCTTGGAAGTTTGTTTATGACTTCTTCTTCCGGCGCTGATGATAGTAGGAATTATGAAAACAATAATCTATGACATTCAAAAATGTTTCTATAATCCTACTTCAAACATTAATGCCCGATTAAAAAAAACTTTTCTGATATCAATTATTAACAATTTTTGAAATTTTAGCTAGACAGTCTGATAAACGAGGTCAGCATTAATGTTCCATGTTTCCATAAACATTCTTATTATCTATGAGTATGTTGGCTCGTCTTCTCCACTCCGGTTACTAACTAACACATAAAAGCTACCAACATGCCTGGTGCGAAAAAGCCGCGCTGCATGTTTTCATAAAAAAAAACATAAAACCGATGTTTCGATTGAATTTGACCGAGTATATTATTCTATCGGCCAACAACTCTGGAAGTTGTTTGGTAACCGACCGCTTTATTACTTTTCCGTTATTATTTTTCGATTCTTCGTTATTGGGTTTCGTACGATAGTAGCATGCATTTGTTTACCAAATGAAAGTGTTAAATAAGTAGGCAACTCAACTGCTGTTACATGTTTACTACTGATTTTATACCTTGACGGAACTTCTGGTGAAATAAATACCTAAATTATCATCGCCATCCGAATACGACTGTGACATTAGAGATGGTTTAATAATGAAGGCTGCGGTGAAACTGCTCTCTAAGAAAATTAAGCTCTCCAACATTTCAACCGTAAAACATGAAATACTTAACGCTCTATAAGAAGAGGGAGGAGGGCCATAAAAGAATCTTACCACACTTCTGGAGTACGGTCCCAATTATACTACCTCTTAATTCTGCAGAGCATAAAGGAAAAAACAGCAATAATATTACATCATGACTTTTCTTGTTGGTCAGCAAAGGCATGATAAGCAGGAGAGTTTAACTTGGACTAAAAAATGGATGGAGCCCTTTGTACANNGTCTATTAATAATCTCGACGATAAACACGACACATACTCAGGTTACCAAAAAACATTGTCTACGTGTCTACATTCTAAAGTGTCTTTCACGACACACTGACGATAAGTCATTTACAGGAAGGAAACTCGGCGAGCTGTCAAAGGATTGTAAATTCTAAACGGAATGAGAGAGTACATTGAAATTCACGCGATAAATCTTGGCTCCTAACTTATATTAGGTTCGAATATGAAGGGAACACGTTTGTACAAATATACGGCTACTCCCTATGGTGACATAGACTTTAAAGTATAAAAATGAAGTATTATTTATTGTTATTATTATTATTTATTCACTTTTTAAAATATCGTGAAGAAGTATCCACTACAGAAAATTCTCGATCTTTTATATTGTGGGAATGTAAAATCCCTTAATATATAACATACCAGCATAAGCGACTATGGCCTTAACTCTCAGTTTGGTAAGGGAATCCTAGCCCTGCCAAGGGAAAATTGTTGCAAAATATGTCTAAGAGAATAAAACTCTTTGGTATAATGAACATTGTTTATATATATTGTATGTACATGTATGGAACAGAAACATCTGTTCAGAGGTTTTTGTGTTATATATGAACAGACACAGACAGAAAGACAGACAACAAAACAGAGACAAGACATAACTAAGTACATTAAAATTTCCGAAAAATATTAAATGTACAGATTGGCTCCGTTACGTTCCAATATAAGTTTAGATATAGATTATTATAAGTTATCATTGCTATTTCTTGTAATGCCTTGTTAATATTTAAACAAACATACTTTTACATTGATTAATCTTAAATGACAACAGCAATCCATTGAGAAACAGACGGGGATCTGTGTACGCAACAATAAATCGAACAGTTCTCTCGGAGGTCCGTCGCAAATGTAGAAATATCCCTGAGGGCTAAGACAGGACGCCATACGAGTTATGTATTACTGACCTCAGCCAAAACACAACAACGCAACAAATATTTCACCTTCGTTAGTAAGCAAGACACATGGATAGATTAGAGCCCTATTGGATTGGCAATCAGGCCGAGCTGTCTCACGGCCCTCGCGTAGAGTCATTAGACTATTAATCATTGTTAATTAATGCCTTGAAACGTCAGCAGTAATATTGCTTTCGTTGTTTCGTGGTAAGCTTACGGTAAGTTAATTAACCGCTTACGCTTTTAATTATTGATTCAGAACCTCCTTAATAAGATGCATTTTAAAGGACAATAACGTGGTTTGGTCTGGTACATATGATTTACATGTAATTTGTTGCGAAGTTCATGATGTTAAATCCATACTTTTTTTAAAGTTAAAAGACATCAAACGAAAGAATAGTTACGTATGAAATGAGCCCAGCACTGGGACTGGTCTAGGTTGTATTGATTTATTACTTAAGTCACCAACACATTGGATAACCATAAACCCCAATTAGTATGAAGTCACGATTTCTTCTTTTAGTAAGCAACGATGTCATGCTAAGATGAGAAAATTTGATAAAATACAGTCTTAAATCATGACACGGCAAATAATATCAAAGCATTTCATTCAATAGAGCAGTAACAAAGCAGTACCTAATAAATTAAACATTCGTATTAAGCAATGGCAAATTTCTTAAAATGAAATTTTAAAGATCCATGCACACTAATAAAAATTAAAATGTATCCTTTTAATTTATTTGAAGCTATTAACACATGTCGAAAAAGTTTATCTAATATAATTAACTTTGGTAACTCCCTTTACCTTTTTCATCAATCTATTTAAAAGCAATTTGGCTTAAATGACATTTACATACTGAGCAATTAAAATAATTGAATGTTGTTTTTCTTGGTAATCTTTAGAATTTAACCAAATATGTGAACATGAAAATAATTCACATTCATCCAGAATTCCATTAACAAGCTTGCAAAGGAAAATGATATCAACTAAACATTTTAAAACAAGCAAGTCTATCCTAATGAAATTAACTGGTTTGGCGAAATTAACCTATTAACTCAAATACCTTAGAAATTGTTTGTGGACGCACATGAATCTTTTAAATATGAATGTTATAAAATGGAATCTTAATAACAAAGCAATAAAAATCATGAAAATCTGTAACAAATAAAATGGTTGTCCACGCTTATATATTATGTAAGCTTAAAATCATATTCTGATAAATTTACAAATATGTATATCTCCAGTTCCATATTGTGCAAGGGATTTTTGAGATCGTTAGTGAGCTAGGTTAATTTAGAACATGTCAGGATAATGGACAGAGTTCCTAAAATTCACAAACTAACATTGAAAGTTACACAAATAAATCCAGTCAGAATTAAAGTAATCGCAAATGTAAAACCAACAAATAAATCTAGTTCGAATTAAAATAATCGCAAATCTAAAACCAAATTTCATCTAACTTCTTGTACCCTTAGAAGCTTTGAACCTTATCGTCAGTTCTCGTGGTACTATCCCAAGTTACTCTTAAGAGCACCATACACTATCCTCAAAAAACAAATATTTTAACAAAAAAAAAAATAACTTTGATTTAAAAATCAATTTCTCGGTTTTGTCTCCTATTCTTCACCTTTAAGGGTGGTATTTTTTCTTCAAATTTAAGTGGGACCAAACAGGAAGTATATCTTTTCCAACAAACCCTATGAACCTCCGCAACTAAAGTTAATCGTACCCTATATACTCACCTTTAAAGCATTTATAGATTGCTGTCAAATATATTTCGGTAAGGCTGATTTAGCAAAACAAGTTTGCATCATTAATTATCCAGATTTTCCAGTCCACAAGCTTTACGAGATCTACAGCCCAATGTCAAACTGTTACCGCTCACACCAATTCTGAGCCTAATGTAGATAAATTGTCCTTGTTAATGGACAGATTGCGTACAGAATTTTTGAATTTTAAATTGTCTAATTTTGATATTTCATGACTCTTGAGTAACTGCGTACGCAAAAACCCGATACGCGATACTACCTTTGAAGGCACGCGTACGCCGGGCACAGACATGCTGTCGCACGGCTCTTAAAGGCCTCGCTGTGGTCCAAACCAAATGTAGTGACATATCACTAATATGACGTCTTGACATCTTTTAAAAACTAGACATATCTAGCTTTTG
Source organism: Megathymus violae (assembly GCA_003671415.1). Taxonomy (NCBI): domain Eukaryota; kingdom Metazoa; phylum Arthropoda; class Insecta; order Lepidoptera; family Hesperiidae; genus Megathymus; species Megathymus violae. The sequence goes on from PDGT01000036.1 coordinate 2,599,180, forward strand.
TTGGTAAATACAGAATGGTGAATAGTATACTTTAGGCGTTTCTTCTCAAGTTTTATAGGTTGAATAGGAATATGTTAAAGCGGTCGTTTACCCCCGTTTAGGTCGGATTGCCAGAATTGAATGGAGGATTACGTAGAAAACCTTATTGGATGCTGAGTGGAGACAAATTTGCATAGATCTGATAAAGATTAGTTTGTCCGTTTTGTGACTAGTTTGTGATTGTTACTGCAGCTTTTTTTGGGTGTCTGTAGCTTTATACGTAATGTATGTACGTGTGTAGATAGCAAAAAAAGCGCTAATAGTCCAATGGCTTGTATCAACATGACGGTCATTTTCCCGGGCATAAAATTTAAGCGGCTTGGCTAAAAACGGTAGTGCTGGACCCGGAAATGATGTTGTTAATTTTTTTTTGGACAGAATATGTACTTGTTTACCCGAAGCAACAAATAGAATTAAACTCAAATATAATCTAATATCTAATAATAAGTTAAAAAAAATTAAAGGGGTAATTTTTATCGCTAGGATACACCCAACCCAATTTCAATACGAAAATGCTTTAAAACACGAATATTGTAATTATTTTTTTAAATTAGGTATGTACATTTTTATTTATGAATTGGCATCTTTTATTAGGTTCGATTTTCAGTAAGATAGATAGATAAGTAAGTAACATTTGTTTATTTATTAATCCGATATACTTACATATTATATTGACGTTTGATATTCATGACGTATTATATCAATAACTGTCATGTGCATCCGGCTGACTATCCGCCATATTGTTTCAGTGTTACAATATATTATTCACAAATTGAATTATAATTTTTTTCAACCATCAAAATAACATTTATAAAGAAAAAAAAACCTTCTGGAATAACATCGAGTGGTATAAAAAATATATATACAGGAATATTGGCAATATTAAAACTAGAAATAACACTAAGAATTTCAATAAATAAGTATAAATAATGATTAAACTTGAGGTTGTCAATTTGTCCTAATATTTTTACCCTACTGACTATCAAGTACTTTTGCGAATTATGTCTGAGAAATTTAATTTGTTTTGTTTTAGTAGACTGCTGCAAATTGCAATGTATAATAAATAAACACATTGGAAAAGTTATTTATTGCTCGCATTGGATCACTTCATTTGGAGGTTTCAAGTTTTGAGACAATTCTCTTATTGACAAATATCTATATTTACCTTTTTTGTGCAATAATCAGTAATTGATATACACTTTCACTTTTAATTTGTTTAAAAAATAATGTATGTATTTATATGATTTAATTATTAGTTAAAACATATTACGGCTTCGTAAATCCAGTACAAAATATAAATACAAGTTAATGAAAATAATAACTTACATATACTTTTTTATACATTTTATATTTATTTATGTTATTTTTTTTATATTTATATTTTTATAAAAATATACCATAGTATGCTGCTGACGAGAACCCATAATATTTTCTCCTACCAAAAATCATCTAACGTGCTATAAAAGTTATTACTTCAATAAATCCCACCGAAATAAACAAAAAATCACATCTGTTGAAACTGACCCATTCCGAATGGAATTGATCGAGTTTAGGAACTGCAGGCGCGATCGTTAGTGGTATGAGTGACCGTGCTTCGAAGGTATGTTGTTATCCTCAAATAGCAGTCGTTAAGCTATTTCGGAAGCATTCAGGGTTGATAAGAACATCGGATGAACTTAGTTCGACCACTAACTCTACCAGCAATCCAGACTGGAGGTCTCCTCAATTACAAAGAGAGCCGCGTGCCCCACAGAGAGCCGCTAATAAATTGAAACCACGGCTGAAATGTTATTGTAATTGTCACTTAGCCCAGTCGACTCTTAAAAAGAGCAGGAATTTACGTGACTCATCAATGTATTTTTCTAGGTTGGGGTTGTACTTAAGAAATTAATTGTGTACGTCATCCGCAACAGTGGCATTGTGATTGTGTGATTGTGTAAGCATTTTATTTAATTACGTTACCGAATGGGTATTTGGGGATAGTACTGTTACTTTTATCAGATTATATATGTTACGCAGTAGAGTCAATTTAATTCAAAATATATTTACGAAATTACGTAAATATGCTCGTTCAGAACAAACGCTTTTCATTGCATATAAAATATGATTACAATTGCCGTTCAAGCCGTTCAACTATGGAATGCTTCGCCTGGCTACTTGAGAAAACCATCCAATAAATTAAACTTCAAGAAAAAACATAACACAAGGATTGCCAACCTGACAAATAAATTCTGTAACCTCATATCTAGGTCCTCAATGAATAGACACTCACATCTAAAGGGTGAAATAGATCCTGATATAAGAACTTTGATTCGAGAAGAGGACTTGATCAAAAATAAATAAATAATAAATAATAATAATAAATAAATCACCGTACCTAACAAATTATTTTGTTGTTGGTAATAGAAGTATGCTTGTTAGGTATTAACGTTTAAGTCATTAAGGAACTTGACGGAGTTATACAAGAGCTTGTAGTTACCTTGTTTCGATTTATGTACCTTTTAAATGATAAAAGAATTTTCATATAGGTGCCGTAGTTCCGAAGATTACTTTTTGCATATACACAAATATGTTGTCAGTTATCGCCCCCGTACATATCTAAGTTTTCGAATTTCGTCATTGCTAACAAAATGTCACAGCGTCTTGAAGCCAGTTGGGGTAGAATTTTAAAGTTTCCAAAATCCATCACTGCTTACAAAACCTTACATTTTCTAAAAGTGCTAGCACCGAGTTCCGCATTCTCATCCTGCATACCAAAGTTCGTAATTTTCTCAAAAGTGTGGAAAGTCTATCATTTTTGGGCCATTCATTAATTCTATAAAGAGACCCAAACTAAACAGTGAAACTATATTACGATAAATTGTGTATCATTATTAGTATTATTATTATTATTTTACTTAGAAGAAGTTAATGCTTGACAACAATTCCACCTGATGGTAAGTGGTGATGACGTCTTAGATGTTATATTATATTTAGATATCAGGGGCGTGCGCTCCTTGTAGGCAGAAATGTAGTGCTTTAATTGCCATTCACAGATATTTTAATAAAACGTTCGTACGTTTTAGATGACTTTAATTAATAGTAAATAAATGAATAAACAAAATATAGTAACTTAAAAACGCCTAATATTTTATAAATAGCACCTATTTGCAAGCACACAAACATTATGTTTGCCAGGCGTTTGGCGACGAGCAAGCGGCGCTGCAAAATAATGTACCTAATCAAGCAAACTCATGCCGTCGCGTCCCGCAGGACATTTGTTCGCATGTGTGTAGTAATTTTGGTGTCCGTGCACAGTTCGCAAACGCACACACCCATGAATATCGAAAGCCGCGACTCCAGCGGCAGGCTACGGAAGTTCGGCAGTTGTCGGGAGTAATAGGAAATGTTCGTTGCCTATAATCCGAGTAAAAATAATAGACGGAAATCTAATAAATCACGAATGCACATTATGAATTTTTGTTTAGTAAGGTTTCATCCATCCATCCATCCATCAGCCTTTGGAGGTCCACTGCTGGACATAGGCCTCCCCTAACTTGCGCCACTCTGACCGGTCCTGTGCCTTAGTAAGGTTTAATTTCTTTAAATAGCAGAAATGTTATGTGTTTCGCGGGGGCCATTTTGGTTTTTTTCATGTGATAAGCATTGTTTACTATTTTGTTTGAACCAGTATATTTATAGTTTTCTTTAAAGATTTTTCATTTTAACATTTGAAAGTGTGTACATTTAACAGTTTATTACTGAGTTTCTATAATAATTGTAGTGATTTGGTTTTACTAGTGCGTTTGTTGAATTTTTTTAAATGTTATTTGTTTGTGAGGTTTGTGTTGAAAATGTGTGTTTATTAAAAATTAAAAAAACCAAGTTCCCACAATTATCATTCAGTGAAAAGATTCAAATTGTGTCTAAAGGTAGGTGTGTTCCCGAGTTACAATAATTAAACCAGCAAAAAGGGAATGTAACTCGAAAGTTTCATGTTAAAAGTTATGAAACGTATAACAGGCTCTTATTATTTTACTTATTAGAATTTCTTCCGCCGCGACGATCGATCGCTGTTTTGTCTGCGTTGCCGTAGAAGATGTACATAAATAGTAGTACATCTAAGACTTGTTCTGTTGGCATGGTTTCCGACTTAGAGATCCGTCGCGTGGCTGTGGCTACTAAAAATCTATAAAAGAAAAAGTTTTTGTGACCGAGTACTCCGCCGCATACCCAGTGTCATAATCCTGTGCACGCCGCTGTTAGATATTATTATAAACTGAACAATATTATGATGGCGATAAGTTGCCATCTTTTAAAATTGCTATGAATATTCCGAATTTTGTTATCTATGAACATACATAGATTTCATCCTAACACGACTTATGTTAAGAAGTTTCTTTCGCCATTTCTTCTCCTGTATTAGAATGCATCGTTTTCGAAACGCTAGTAGAAACAAAATTGACGTTTAGAAGCGTATTTATAAATATCTAGACAAAATAAATGATACTGAGTTTGAGTTTTGACTTTAATCATATGTAAACGACTGAGCTACGCATATTCGGGCGCAGCCGGTACCACCGTATATACCACGAGTAATAAAAATTCATTAAAGTTTCCATGCTAATAAGTGTATAACCTTCGGGCGGCATAAGTCATTTTGGTACCTGTAACAACATTGAATGATTCGAGTCATTGGAACAGGGCAAAGTAAACTTTAAACCACTTCCTCGTACCTTACACCGAGTATGTAATGCGTTAAAAACACATGTGATACAAGTACATATGTATTTAATGGAGCTAAATTATTTCCAATTAAATTGTATATTCAATATGCAGTTTCGTTTAATATCCATGGCCTTATGATTTGTTCAGTGGTATAGAATATCAAAGACCGGAGTAGGTTCCACATAGAGAGACTATAGCTATTTCATGATTTATATTCACTTTGGAAGCGCATTGAATTACTGTGTCCTACTTGCCTGTAAAACCATTCATTATTCAGTATTATTAATGTAAATATTTGTATCATTTTAATAAAAAAATAACTCGAGTATTCCAAAAACTGACATGTAAAATAGAATGTAAATTTATTTTAAAAATAGGTGAAAATATTAATTAATAAACCCTATAAATAAATTAGTATTAATTTACTTTGCAACAATCCGCAAGCACAATACATGTTGCTCAATGTTTTGGAACGAAACACGTGTTGGTGACGGTATGTATGTTGGTATATACATACTTGTATTTATCATAAATGCATGTTTTCGTTTGTGGGAGGGAGGGAGGTTCTATGCATGTACCATCATACATTGTGCTTGGGGATTGTTGCAAAGTAAATTAATACTAATTTAATAAGATTGAATTTCCGCAAAGTAACGCCTGATACTATCATCTATAATAAACCCTATAATTAATCTATTCCTGGTCTGCATTCATTACATTCTCTCGAAATGTACTTTTCTGGAAGTTACACTTTTACCGTGTAAAATCTGCACGCACACCCGTTTTTTGTAATGAAATATATGATAAAAATATATAATAACAAAACAAAATGTGATCTATGTTATCAAACTGAATGTTATATGTTTACTGTGGCTAACGCTTTGAAATTAACAAACTAAAAGCGACCCTAATCATGGCACTGTTGACAATAATAGTAATTAAGAAGTCCGAACAACTCGAGACAACCACTAATGAAATGGCATAAGCAATTAAGAGATTGAAATCTTACATATCTGTTGCCAATCCTAACTGCTTATGCGTTTAGTGGTTATTAGAATTATATAGAGCTGCTACCTTCATGGATAAAATGTATCGCTTCTGACACAATAATTTTTTGCTGCAAATAAATCTCGAGTAGTGTCACTTTGCGACCCTTATCTGAGTTATTTGATTTTAACTATACATAAACCATATATTTTTCAAACATATGCAATCCTTTTATAGTAATTATTTTAATTTTAAATCTAGATTATTGTTTATGAAGTAAACAAGATCGATGAAAAAAATAACGTTAAGAGATTCTTTAAAAGAAAATGAAATATTGAGTACTCTTTTAAAAAACTAACTGAATATTACGTGGAATAGCTTTCAAAACCCTATACATGACATACAAGTATACCAGCTAAACTATAAACAATTGAGCTTAAAATTTTGACACACTATCTAGATATCTAGACTATGTGAATTTTATTTTGGTTTGTAGAATATAATATTATAAGAATTATAGAGCAAATTAAATTTTGATTCGACTATCATGAGATGTAATGGAAAGATCGGTATATGTTGGAATGATTATTTGACGGTAAGATAATACGATGGTATTTAATTTACAAGACATGAAACTATAACATTTTTTCGAAGTATTTATATTTATGTAATAATTTAGAAATGAAAATATAAACATAATATAAAGCCCCAAAATTAATAATTACGAAATTTATTTCAATATAGTTTGTATAATGTAATATTACTTATACATATATTTCAAAAACTTTCAACGCAATTTACAAAATGTAGCCAAGCGAAAATCAGATTATATTTATATTGGCATTTTATCATCTCTATAAAATTCAATTCACTTCTAAGCGAGTGTTTTGCATAGCGCAATCTAGATATGTTGATTGCTCGCTTTGATATTCAAAGTCGAGAGCAGAAGGCTGTTATGGTCATCGTAGATAGCGACTGTCTTGACCTCCCTTGTAATTACACTACATGTTTCTGACACAAATGACGCTCAAGAACACATGAAGCCGTCATAGAGTAAAGAAGCTGTAGTGAACGTGCGTATTCCCTTATAGGTTACTTACGCAGAATAAAATGTAAAATTACTTTTTAAATTGGTAACAATACTAATAAATAAACCCTACGATTATTCTACTCCTCGTTCTCTGCATTCATCTTATTGAAATAAGGTGATGTGGGCGAAAATAAAAATAGTTGAGTATTTTGTATACTAATAATATATTACAATAATATCTATTATCCCTGGGAAGTTATATGACTGCTTCCTATAAAATAGGTCACCAGAAAGAGAACTTATTACTTCAGTGAGTGGCTTTTATAAACTTGGTTTTGAACAGGAAGCGTGAATAAGTTAAAACACATAGGTGGCGCTTCTCCCGAATGACAATTACTGATTAATTTTTTCACATAAAACTAACACATCTCATTCTCTCTAAATGTAGTTTTCTGGAAATTTTACTTCTACCGTATGTAAACTGCACACATACCTTTTGTTATTAAAATTCTTAAAGTAAATAACGCTGACTATAATACCTACACACGAAACTTCGTAAAAGGTGCACATATGTATTAACAAACTTATAAAAAAACAAACACACGTAAAACACTCGGACTAGAGCAAGTATTAAATAGCACAGTATAGATACTATACTCACTATACGATGCCTTCACTCTCAGTTCAATTCCTCAATATTTAGGCGCACACAAGCATACCTCATACCGGACAAGAGTGGGGAGCCTAAGAAGCATCGCACAAAGAGGAAACTGAGTATGTGACACTCTATAAATGTTACATAAATCCTAGAGATGTATGCGTTTGTCTCTTTCACTGTAATTTTTTCGTTTTATCGATTATCGAATCATAACGATAATAAAGAAGTTTCACTTCAAAAATTATGAATTACAGTCGAATTTCTACCGCTAAGCAACTACTCTCCATAATCATGCAAATTTCTGTATTGTTTATTTAACAATTTGTATAAAAAATTTGGTAGAATATTCTTGACATATTGATTAAGCTAAGTAACTGGGCTATGATTACTTCTCCGATTATTCACAAATGTAAAATCTTTAAAGGAATACACTGATAGTATTATATTTTTCTTTCAGTTTCTGTTTTCAAACTAGACCCGTTACTAAGCTACGCTGCGTGTTACTTACCATTTTATTTGTACTTCCATTTCTAAGAAGCCCCGTATTTTTACTTTATTTGAAAGTACCCGCGCTGCATGTAACAAATCCCCTACACGATAACATCTAGTTACACGTCGTTCCAGGATATCTTCTATTATTCCCCGTGCGGCTAACGCTCGGTGTCGACACTTCGATTTCAAAATGCGCATTTCATAGAAACATGTAGCGATTCGTGGATGAAATGAACGGTGGTGAAGAGGTCAGCGCATATTTTTCAATTTACAAATAACTGAGCTTTTATACTCAACTTTTTATATTTAAAATGTACATACATACATTTATACATTTTATACTTTCAAAAATCTATACATGTAATAAAATAGTAACTGATCGTTTTCTATACAATTACTATCACGGGTCTTAATTAAAGAAAAGGAACCCTAAACGGTTATAGTTAGAATATATGTCGGTCTGTCTGTGCGGTTGTTAGCACTAATCTCAGAAACGGCATTACCGACTTCATTATGGAATTCACTTATGTATTGCAGGAAGCACCACTTAATATTTAAAGTTCGTTTCATTGCAATCTGTCCATGAATAAAAAGGTTATAAATTAATATATTGTAATTCATAGAACGATAGAAAACCAGAGCTATATGCCAGTGTAGATATATGCTGCTTTTTATGTATATAACAATCGGACTATATCCATTAAATATCAAATATCCGTCAATACACCCATATCTTGCGAATATAATTAATTATACATCTTGAATAACATTTGTATTTGAAGATTATCAAGGAATGGGACCATTTCAGAGTGAAGAGTTATAATTATACATTTATTCTAATTGTTTTATTTCAGTTAAACTTTATCTTTTGGCTAGGTTTTTTCAAATTAAAATATAAAATCAACACCTTTGTACCATATTTATATTACGAATGTATTTGTTATATTAAATAAATAAAATGTCAAATTTATCCGATTATTAAGTAAAGATTTTTATGAAAAATGTTTTGAGCAATCATTATTTTAGTATTTTAATAACTATTATTATCATAATAAATGTAATGTAATATGTGTACAAGTATCCAAAAACGATGAACGATTGGATAGAGCGCTGTGAAGTGTGATCGGAATGAGAGACAGAGTGCATTGTGACTGGAGAGGCTCTGTTCAGTTTTGTGAATTTTTGAATCAGCAAAATATAAGGTGCAAGATAGTACATTGATAAACTGGATCGTGTTATTAACAACTGCGTCTGTTTCTTTTTTTTTCTTCATAAATTCGATCATGTTTCTAATTATCGTTAGCAGGTGAAATGGCTACCCATTCCGAAACGAATACATTTAAAAGTACTTTCCACCCTCCACTCAATTCTATACTACTCAGTACCATACTCCTCATACCATACTCATACCATACTCCTCAGTACCTGAAACAATTGTTTCAGTTCTTGCATACCAATCATGAACGGCAACTTCGTTCCTCTGAGACATTGTTGCTCTCTGTACCGCTTCACCGTTCAGGTTTCCTTTCCAATTCATTTGCCGTTCAAGCAGTTCAACTTTGGAATGCTCTACCCGACGATCTAAGAAAACCAGCCACTACACTGAACTTCAGAAGAAAACTTCGCAATCCCCTTCAAAACAGCTAAATTTGCCATCGTTACATTCCCTATGTATTTTTATAGCTATATGTGTATATAATATATTTGTATATATTTACAGTAATTGTATACAATAACTAGCTGTGCCCGCGACTTCGTCCGCGTGGAATTTAACAAAAAAGTTATTTAGTAGAAATAAAAGTAGCTTAAGTTACTCCTTATTACATCAGCTTTCTACCAGTGAAAGTCCCGTCAAAATCGGTCCAGCCGTTTCAGAGATTAGCCGGAACAAACAGACAGACAGACAAAAATTGTAAGAAAAATTATTTTGGTATATGTACCGTATATATGTACATTCATATGCATGTAGTAAAAAGCGGTTATTTTAATATTACAAACAGACACTTCAATATTATTTATTAATATAGATGTATATATGTTATTTATTCAAAAACAGTTTTTATATATAGTATACTTATTTTTATTTTATTTTAATCTTATGCACTGCCTTTGTCGCTTCTCAATTTTGCCTGAGGGTTAACTGGCAGAGAATGCTTATAGCCAGCGGCGTGCACAGGATTATGACACTGAGTATGCGGCGGAGTACTCGGTCACAAAATATTTTTCTGTGACAGATTGTTAGCATAGCCACAGCCACGCGACGGATCTCTAAGTCGGAAACCATGCCAACAGAACAAGTCTTAAATGTACTACTATTCATGTACATACATCTTCTACGGCAACGCAGACAAAACAGCGATCGATCGTCGCGGCGGAAGAAATTCTAGTAAGAAAATTAATAAGCTAAAATATTATGACTACTCACCTAGTCAGCTTCAATTTTCACATATTCAAGGTTCCGGCTACTTGAGATTACTATATCCCGATGTAAATAAACGAAAGATTTCGGCCACCTCAAATATCTTATCCACATTTTCAACACAAACCTCACAATCAAATAACATTAAAAAAAAATCAACAAACGCACTAGTAAAAGCAAATTACTACAATTATTATAGAAACTCAGTAATAAACTGTTAAATGTACACACTTTCAAATGTTAAAATGAAAAATCTTTTAAGAAAACTATAAATATACTGGCGCAAACGAAATAGTAAACAATGCTTATCACATGAAAAAAGTAAAATGGCCCCTGCGAAACACAAAACATTTCTGCTATTTTAACAAATAAAACCTTACTAAACAAAAATGCATAATGTACATAAATGATTTATTAGTCTTTTTGCGTCTATTATTTTTACTCGGATTATAGGCAACGAACATTTCCGAATACTCCCGACAACTGCCGAACTTCCGTAGCCTGCCACTGGAGTCGCGGCTTTCGATATTCATGGGTGTGTACGTTTGCGAACTGTGCACGGACACCGAAATTACTTCACACATGCAAACAATTGTCCTGCGGGACGCGACGGCATGCCTTGGTAGATTAGGTATATTATTTTGCAGCGTCGCTTGCTTGTCGCCAAACGTCTAGCAAACATAATGTTTGTGTGCTTGCAAATAGGTGCTATTTATAAAATATTAGGTGTTTTTAAATTATTACATTTTGTTTATTCATTTATTTACTATTAATTAAAGTCATCTAAAACGTACGAACGTTTTATTAAAATATCTGTGAATGGCAAGTAAAGCACTGCATTTCTGCCTACAAGGAGCGCACGCCCCTGCTTAAAGCATTAAGTTCGCCTTTGTTCCATTCTTTATTGTGTATCATAAGAAATAAATAAATGAATTACAAAGTTTAGGGAAGATAAATTAACGGG